>JAUJYS010005564.1:0-10964 GCA_033995665.1 Melogona broelemanni
AACTGTCGCTAACTAAAAGCTTTTTTTTTTTTTTTGCTTCATTTAAACTGGTAGGATTGGCTCGGCGATATACAGGATCGAAATTAATTAGCTTTCAGCAACCATTTCACCGGCATATTAAATGGGACACGCTCGAACGAGATACGCAGTTGCAAGATCCCATCGCCACAAGGGTATGTATGGCGTAACGTGTTTTTCATCGACGAATAAGCTTAAAACTGGCGCGGTTGAAAACTTTTGGAGCTGTTTTTTCGGCATTCTCTTTGGGTAGTGGTGGGAGTGGAGTGGGGGAACTTGTTGATTTGGAGCAGCGCAGTCAAATAATCGGCAATATCGGAACGATTTGGCGTTATGGGTCAAATGACATTCAACTAGACACGAATCGAAACTAGAGACCGACGTGCAGGCGCAGCGCGCGTCCCAACCCCATTGACATTTTTTTAGTCGACGTGACATTTTGTGAAAAGGCGTGATAACTCAACGTGACGTAACGTTTTTGCGTTTCGCGCGCGCCAAAGGTGTCTACCACTTTCGCTGGCTCCTGCTGCGTGGCCTACATTGAAGGCGGAATAGTTGGTCGGCGAACAATTCGGTTCGAACGATTTGTAAACCCGACAGCAGCGGATGACAAAAAATGGTGACGAAATAGTCAAATTTCTTATCTGTGAATATCACACGTGCACTGTGGGTACTTGAAAATTGTATTTTTTTTTAAAGATAGCTTAGCTCAAACATGGAAAAAGTGTAACCTTAATCGCACATATATCGGTACCTCAACTCCAAATTGAAACTCCAGATATAAATTCAGGGTTCATAAGGAAAATTAGAATTTTTCCCTGACTTTCATCCATGTACCAAGAATCCATGTGCCTGACTTTTCCAGACCAAAATTCAATTACCTGACTTTTCCTGACCAAAATCCAACCACCTGACTTTCCAAGCGAGTACGAACTCCGAATTTGAACCGAAAAAATATTTAATGTTGCGAGTATCTTCTCGTGTACGCGCACATTTAGACGACAACGCACGACTTTTATACCTTTATCACGAATGCATCCATCAATATACCAAACTTACTCTTTGTTACCCAGCGCGCTGCATTACCATATCGCACCAAATGTATTATCAAACGATAAGACCGGACCGAGTAGATTCGCGTTCGATGCACATATCGCGTGACGATCGCAATCAGACTGGCGACATTTCCTGTTCAGTCTATACTAACACAGGTGGTGTGTACTGTCACGTGGGTTGGATGCGGCAATGGAAAAGCTGAGAGCGCCACACGAATGTCATTTCGAAACAAACAAATTTCGATCCAGCTCCTGACAGCCAGCCCACGCGGCCCGATTCAATTCGGGATAATACTCGGCAGCCAGCCGAGGTGTAGTCCTGTGGCAGAACCAGGGAACAATCCAAGGTTTCCAATTAATTTAATAATTCGAATTAATTAAATTAAAAAATGAATTAATTAATTCGAACTGATGAGAATGTAATCATCAACAAATGATCAAGCATTTCAAACCTCCAGCAGTGATATTTACTAAAATGATTGACAATCATCGATCGTCGGAATAAAAATATAAAGATCCTTTCTAATAGTCAGTCAGTTCAGGTCAGCTGGGAAAATGGTCAGGTAAACAGAGTTCATTCACGAAAGAATTTCACGAAATGTCTACGGAATTATTTGGCCTTTATAGTTGTTACTTCAATAGCTCCAAACTGTGTTCAGGTAACAACAGAGAACCGTATTTGAGCCCAGACTAATATCGTGAAAGGGATAGATGTACAGCTGTACTTGTACAAACTTCTACATTGTTTTGTACCACCTGGGGGACTCGTGCATGTAAAATCAAGACACCTAAGTAATCATTACGACGAATTACACACAACAACTGCTGTGTATCGCCGACAACGGCTCCGTCTAACAGCTAAAACTCCACCAACCACGTGCATTTGATGGTAACAAAAACAGGTCGTCAAGGACATCTTCCGAGGAAGGGACGCCCTGGGCAAGAAAAATAAATAGGGGAAGCAACTTCACGCGTTCGAACCTATAATTTCGAACTATTCCGACACCGTACATGCTTTCTTTTTCTCTCGTGAAAATGCCAACATTTTTTTTTGCTTCCTAGAGTACAGAACACATACTCAGATTAGAGTATATTTGTTTATTATTTTTTTAATTATGTCCCATTGTCCCATGCCGGTAGTCGTTATTGTTTTTAAATTCTGTGTCCTAGACGTCTATTAAGACACGAAAAAATTATATTAATCCTATTAACGATGCCCGTATTCGACGGCAGATACGCCGTTTCCCAAATTTTATATTTCGTACTAAAAAAATGGAAAACTCTTCAATTTCGCAAAACAGCGCAGAACCTACACGCATCATCTGATCATCAAAAATATCCACCGATATGATGAAATACACTCGTCGACGATCATCCAACATGCTTTTACCATTACGGTAAAGTCACCTTGTCAGACTTGGTGCTGCGAAACCTCAATTTCATTTAAATAAGAGAATTAGTCCAAGTTAAACATCCTCATACGTTTTCATATATTTGCCGTATTTTTTGTCTTCTCAGTAACTCAAGCCGATCTGCGCCATTTGTTTGTTGTTTTTTCTCTTGAAATTTGCTAGAAGTGTTGCCGTTTACGTTCCTCAATGGTTAAGGATACAAGTTCGTTTATTCAGTTCTCAATTCCATTTTCGTTGCGCGGGCTCGCGCCAATTCAAACCACCCCCAACATCTGTTCCAACGGAATCAAGTTATACAAGGCGCGTAGGATCGTATGGCTGGAAGTCCTCCAATTCCAATTCGTTGACCATATCTCCCGTTCCCCTGGTTGGCAGGCCCTGGGTTCCCCCGAGCTGTCCCCTCGCCACCGCAACCACCAACCCAACCAGAAGGAAAGGTTCCCCCTGCACGCACGCAACCATTTTGGCACCGATCCAACTGCATTTCAATCATTAATGCAGGCCGCATCAGGACGCGGCGATTGGTGTGGACCATTCCCACGGATCATTTCCCACCCAACAATATCGTTGCATGTATCTAAAATATATATTTAGACTTGCATCGATGATGCTCGGCGTGGATGTGGATGGGTTACGCCTCGGCTCTGCGCAGTTCTACTCCAAAACGGACATAGGCCAACATCAGTGTTGGGTTCGTTTCTTTTTGAAAAGGAACCAGTTCTAGTACCGATGCAAAACGGAACCAGTTCCGGTTACAGTTCTTCAAAAATTAAAAGGAACCTAGGCGTTCCTAAGTTCCATTTCAATAGGAACCTGGAACTTTTCCGTTCCTTCGATTAAAAAATATTTAAAAAAACATTTGCGAGAACTAATCTACAGGACAAATGTAGATTTGTGGACACAGATCAAATTTTTTAGCAATTTCTGTTTGATGCTGCAAAATTGTTCCGCCGACCACACATTTTGGAAAATTGTACTCGCAGGAAATAGAACGTTGTGGCAAAAGGAACCGTTGACACAGAAAAGCAACCCCCGTTCCAGTTCTTCAAAAAATTAAAATAAATATTAGCGTTCTTAAATTCCTCAAAAAAGAAATCCGTTCCTAGGAACGGAACTTATCCGTTCCATTCCTGCCTAACACTGACCAACAGCGAAGGACAACACCAAACCTGGCACTCATTTCGATGACCCAACTGCGCCTCTTTACGGAGTCACGCACCAATTTTCCGGCACGAACGTAGAATGCTAAAACAGAACGATATATTGGACGGGTGTTGATGGGGGGAAAAAAGGATTGTCCATGGAAAGGCGAAGAAACAGATGGACATGACGCAACAGCCGGTTCGAGCAGAATCGATAGGCAATAAACGCCGAATAAATGTTGTACCGTTGCGATAGCCGCACACCAGGGACAATCGCAAGTGGTGAATCAAGTTCGATCCACATGGAAAATAGCAGCTGTCAAAATGCAAGCAAAACATGGTGTACCAATTCACACAGCTGGACCCATAATACATATCCCTTCTGATAAATTAAAAATCGAATTGAAAATATGACAAAAAACGCAAACAAATATTTTTGTGAACTGGAACAAACGAATGCAGCTGTACAACAGAAGAATAATTTAAAAATCATAATCCCCTCGAGCGATCAATAAAATACCTAATGAAATTGATATATACATATAGTTGCTTATACAGGTAGAGGTCTGCTTAATTAACACGGAAATCCGTAATTCACAATGCTATACAGGTAATAATAAAACAAATAATGGAGCGGCAAAATTTATAAATCTACAGTTGTGCACAGCAACAAGAAACTTTCAACAAATCGGGCAATTCAAATTCAGATAAATTACTTTAACATTGTTGCAGTGCGGACAAACAACTAACGCTAAGCAGACAACGAAAGCGATGTTCAAGAGCGCGTGCGTTTCTGATGCTACGAACATAATTCGCCCTTTAAATATACCGCGCATATGAGCTCCGCAACCAAGGTACACGTATTACGACCGCAGAAACACACCGTTAGCTTGTTAAGCAAGCAAATGTCGTAAGCACGACAATTATCAGAGCCATAAAGAGATCACGTGATCGAGATTCTAAATCCATTAAGACCTGGATATCTGTGGAGGCGCGGCTCATAAATTAAAGGTGATTCAGACGCAGGCCACACATTATAGTTAGTGCGCCCGCACGCTGATAAAACCAATAGAAAGTTCGCCGAATCGATCATCTGGTCAAATTGGCTAATCTATCGTTTGATGTATTGGCACAGCGTATAGACATACTCAAGTGCTGCCAGTTACAGCACAGCGTAACTGTACAGAAGCGACGATCTAGTAAATTGTGACCAAATTCAATTCCCAATATACTCGGGAAACATCTTTCCAAAAGAAATGATTAATTTTGGGTCGCATTCGCAAATGCAGAAAGTCGAAGTCGCACGTTTTGTACAGGGAAGGACATCTAATGAATTTGGGGGAATTTTTTTAATTCGTCAAGACCATATTTTAGATGCCTACGTTTCCTTTTAAATTTACAATTATAAGAAATCGTTGCTATAACGTGGCGTCGATCTTGTTGACAGCATGCACCAAATAAAACTAGCATATATTGACACAAACCAAATTTCCAAACTGGGGGAACAATAAGAGCAAAACGGCCTACTTGGATAACGTGCACCTGATTTTGACCTGCACAAACTAGGCTATTTGGTTAGGTATAGTGGAGACCGCATGTCAGGGTCCAGTTTCACCACGACTTTGCGGATTGCACATTTACCGATAGGCCATACATTCGCCTAATTTGTATGACCGGCACAATTACACTTTCGTCACATGAGCGACCAGAAAATACGGTATCGAGTGGGAGGGTAGTGAAATTCAGTCTCACCTGATTTGTCACTTCATGTTATATTTTTTTAGGCAAGTCAGTTTCGCTACGCGCCCCACTCCATACCGTATTTTCTGGTCGCTCTTTTCCGTAAAGGAACATTTAGCCAAATTAATATATATCTCAGTGAAGGGAAAATCAAAATTGAAAACGGAAAATGAGACAAATGGGTGGGGTGGGTTCATTGATAATTTCAAACGTCTTCAAGCTGACAAGGGGCCGCATTTGGACTCAGACAAAGTGGGCCACCACCCCACACAACTCGAATGACTTCGAGATTCCCAATAAAAACGGGCATGACGTGTGTGGGTAACACGCGAGCAATGCACGCGATGACAGCCGTGAAAAAATCGCTGACGCGCCACTGGCAGAAAAAGGATACTACTGTAGAGCGCACCGAATTAGTTGCGGCAAATTACCGGTCTCCTGTAATTCACTGTGCAAGATTCATTACTTATTGCCATTGGAGCAATTAAGTTGGCTCTATAATGAAATACGCCTTGCTCCCAAGGTTGCCAGTGGGTTCTGCCCGACGGCAGTGAAGCAGGGGCAAAAGGCCAGGGCGCAAAACTTTTAACTTTTCCATAAGGACACGGCACAATTTTAAATCCACGTAGGAATTTCGTAAGAGCACCAACAATTTAAAGGAGACTGCTGCGATTTGACCATTTGAAGCTCTTCGTGGAAGAATGAATTTCAAAGCCCATTGACAGCGAAGCAGGGGCAATAGGCCAAGGCACAAAACTTTTAACTTTTCCATAAAGACACGGCAAAATTTTAAATCCGTGTAGGAATTTCCAGCAATTTAAAGGAAACTGTTGCGATTTGACCATTTGAAGCTCCTTGAGGAAGTATGAATCTCTAAGTCTAATTGGTGAAGCAGGCAATACATAAGTGCTGTGAGTTATTCCTAGATGGCGCTGTTTTCGTCATAGGCAGATTGAAATTGTCACTGGAAACACTTTGTTCACCACATTCCGTTTCACTGTTGGGATATACTGCTTAATGTGCTATGCTAGAGAAATTGCTACGCAAACATTGGAAGGAACAACCGTTTCAGTTCCAAAAATAAAGAACCAATTCCCGTTCCAGTTCCTCAAAAATTAAAAGGAACCTATACGTTTTTAAGTTCCTCAAAACCGAAGCCAGTTCCTAGGAACGGAACTTTTCCGTTCCGTTCCTACCCAACACTGACGATAACTTAGCAGATTAAAAAAAAATATATATTTTGGCGCTCGGTAAATGTAATTATTTTGCCCGGGGCGGCACTTTGTCTTGCGATGAACCCCTCCTTGCTCCCTTCGGTGTGGTAGGAAGGCTTTGGCCCGCCGCAAACGCCCGCCCCGCCGCACATTATGCGCGTACGAAAAAATTTGCCTAGTCCTGGCTAATTCATCCATTATAAATCATACGCGCGTTTTAAATGAATGTGAAATGATAGACGACGGGAATGACTATCATTAATCGTGCGGGCAATACGTTGGAGGAGAGAACACAGGCGAAGCGAGGTGGGGGGAAAATTTAACGTCTGCCCGGCCCGTTGAGCTAGCTGCCACCGCCGACGGAAATTCATGAACAACTGACACGCGAATACGAGATTATACACGAAACCCCCGCATATGACGTACACGTAATACATAACATCTAAACACGCTTCCTTACACGCGGAATTTCCAAGTTCTTAGCACTCGGTTGCGCTCAGCTATTCCGTTTTAATCACCTGGGAGTTGTAGCCCAGAAAACTGACAAGCTTAACGCCACCACTCCCGCAAAATGTCGACGTTCCCAAGAATAAAAATTGGCCCCACAAAAAAAGCAATATGCTCATGGCGCGGATGAATTATGTATGGGTGCCTATGACAATGTTTATTAGGAAAATTCGAAGGTCCTCCAGATGGCAGCGGTCGTTCATCTATATTCAATTTTGCCGCAAGGTTCACTAATTTCGACCGTTTGGGGGGGCGTACCTGAATAACTTTGAAAATTGTAATTGTAAACATGCTAATGGGGACAATATTTGCAATCTCGAAGCACGAAGCTGGTTATTATTATTTATTGGTGAATTTCAAGTGTTTCAACGTCACTTTTTCATTAGCCGTGTTCAATGCAACTAAATTAATAGCACAATAAACAACAAGTAAAAATTGCAGGCATACGAGGCTAACGCCTAATTGATGTCAGAATCCCCACAACAGTTACAATGGGCTTTCAAAATTTAGATACTCACGCACATGGGCTGTACGCTTTCGCCATTTGCCAGCAAAATTCAATCCTATTCATAAGCTTAATGGCATTTGCTGTTTTGCTGACTGGAGCCATACCAGCAAGCTTCTGAATAATGTAGTGCAGGAATGTGACCGTGAACAAACGGAATTCAATTAGATGATCAACTGTAATTTAATTAAAAAATAATACTAAAGTGTTGGAACATCTCATTGAATAGAAAACCGATAAATATTTAACAATAATCTTAAGAATTAAAAAATTCTTAAGTTTTTAAGAATTACCTTACAGGTGACTTACAAATCGTTGTACTCTAAAAATTTGAACTAAATTGAATTTGGTCATTGGAACTAATTATTTTGGCTACCTTTGGGCGGCGTTTCCTACCAAGCACAAAGCAATAAAGGGTGCGTAGTGAAGTTGAATGCCTCCACTGTAAAAAAAACAAATGCAGAATTATTTTTTAACAGGAACAGCTTTGTTCCCCTCCGACTAAGTAAATTTGAAAAATAGCTGCATAGCGAAATTTTAGAAAGTTATCTCCATCTTTCGACGCACAACTCAACCAGCTTCACCCTCTTGTTGTCTAACTTGTCTAGCCAAACACAATTTGCCCAATAAAAAACGCAACGGGGAAGCGCTACAAAAAGTCGGCTCAAATTCAGGAACTGATTCACACTACTCGGTAACAGCGACCGGAAATATATGAATTTGGTTATGTCGACACCTGAAACCGATCTACGCGATACCATGTACCAACTACCAACACCACCACCTCTGCCCCCTCTCACCGCTATATACTGCGATTCTCACAGCAAGAACTTTCGCACGTGCACCTAGACCCTGGCAACCAACATCCATAAACCAAAGCATCCGGAAATGCACGAGGGGAAGAGGGCGCCACCATCCAAAGATGTGCACGGAGCAGACGACTCCACAGGGTCAGGCAGAGTATGAAATGTCCTATGCGTTGTCATAATGCATTTTTACATACTGATACGGTATGTAAATATTTACAAATGCACTGTAACTTACAAATTAATGTCCCTAAAGAGACAAAAGTTGTATAATATTATTCGAATGCATTGGATTTTTTTCCCCGATAACATGTTCAAATAAATACTAGTTGTTAAAAATAAGTTGACGTGGGCCGCTTTATGTTGCATTTTCCAATTCAATATTAAATGTCAATAATATGACATTGTCAATTTCGGTTTTAAATAGTCTAAAAATCATAATAGAACTTGTGTAATCCCAATTGGAAAATCAAACATGTCTGTTGACCATTGCGAAACGGGAAAGATTTTAGCACACCATTTTCTCCCAATTTGCTCCCCAGCCAGTCCTGGAACCACGACAGAGATTGCGTCGTGATCAAAAGGGGGCAAAAAAGGAGAGAAAAACTATAAAACCCATCACAATTAACCGAAAGCAAGAGACAACAAGGAAAAAAAAAGAAAAAAAAACAACAAAAAAACACAAACATGCGGGTGGTGTGACCGGGTACGTTATCTAAGGTCCCATTCATTATTCAGCGCCTTGCCGACCACCGACAGCGAGAGGGAAGGTCGAACTGGTGGTCGGCCTAACTCGCGACCACCGAATTAAAGATTCATATCCAAACACCGCCGGCGAAGAATACAGGCGATTCCATTAGGAAGGGTCGCCGAGGTGCATCATCCCCGCACGTTAGAAAAACCGTAATCCCGGTCGCGTCGAATTACGACATGATCTCGGGTACAAATTGGATGGACACGATATAACCCCCATTTTCATACAATATGAAGACGCGCCCCCACCCAAAATTGGACAATCCGACCACAAGTGCACACACACGCGAGGTGACAGCACAAAAAAGAAGACGCAAAAAATAAAAAAATGAAAAAAAAAACCGCTCACCCAGAGAGAGAGAGAAAGAGAACATCATGCGTTTTACATTCAACGTTATAGTGGTCTCCAGTGCATGAGGTTAGAAGCCGTAAAAATGAAACTGCAATTGCGATAGCTTATATTTGCTCTGGCTATATGAAGCCCCGTGCACCTAGAGCCCGTTCTATTTTTTTTTAACATCTCCGAACGCCCCCGTGCAGTGGTAGCATCCCACCACCTATGTCCATTATAGGGAATCGTCATACAGTAGGTCTACCTATTTAATCTGGGGGTAGAGAACAAGGCGTTAGCGGACGGGCTTTAGTGGTGCGGTAGGTAGTTTGACGGAAAATATGAGCTGAGACACCGGAGGGGGGAGGGGTGTATGTTAACGGGTGCAGCGGGAGACCTGCATGGGGGAGTACCGTGTAGACACGCCCCTCGAATCTTCCTTTTTTTATACGTGGGTCATTCAACAAGTCAGTTTGATATTTTTTAAACTGTATTTGAAAAATTCGAAATGGTTGAAAATACAGCTGGTTTTGTCTCAAAACTTGAAAATACGACAGTTTGTGGCTTGTGCAATAAGATAACAAATTTAAGAAATTTTTCAAGAAATGTAGACTTTTATTAATAGTTACAATCAAATATAGCACTTTTTAAGGAACTCATTGAATAGTTATTCTCACTACTTCCGTCAAAGAGGGAAGGCGGGTTAAATTAAATTAAAAAATAAATAAACAAAAATGAAATGAATCGCCAATAAAAATACTTCAAAAATAAACACACGAATATGCGAATTCGCCGCATATTTCATGCAGTATCAGGCAACACCATTGCTCTATTTTCTATCAACGTTCTTCTGACACGACTTTTCCAACGACCCTCGAGAAGTCACGTACGGGGTCTACGGCTATTCCGTGTGGGCGCTTGAAGTCGCCAAGCTGCTTATGAGAGAACGAGTGAGGCCGCGATGTATGCATAGGGACACCACAATACATATAAAGAGAAAACCGGAGCAATTTCGCCGGTTTTCCTCAACGGATGAACAACACACACGAGCCACACGAAACCTTGAAATATGGATCTGGTTATTTAACGGGGAGGAAGACGACGCGACGACAGAATATAGACTATGATTTACAGTTGACGCGCGGAAGAAAAGGTAACTCGATCTGAGGCGTGTCCAAACACTTTTTTGTGTTCCTGTTTTTTGTTTTTTTTTACTTCTCTATATTTTATTTTTTTGTTGGCGGAATCAGTGTTGTCGTGGCGACCACAGGGGATGGTCAGTTTTAGGTTAGAACAGAATGGAAAAGTTCCGGTCTTAGGAACGGGTTTCTTTTTTCTGAGGAACTTTGGAACGCCAAGGTTCCTTTCCCTAGGAAGAAACGCTTCGAATGGTTTCGTTCCTTTTTTTTTCAAGATGTTATCAGTTGTTTTTACCGTGTGCACAACATTTAAATAATTGATATTTAAATCTTAATATTACA
>JAUJYS010005565.1:0-10963 GCA_033995665.1 Melogona broelemanni
ATTCACGTGCTGCTGTAATTTGCGCGCTTCAGCTGCATTCGCCGCGATTATTCGCCTAGTGAAATACCGCCTTAAGTAAAATACAAAAATAGCAAATGTTTTAATTCACTCACGGTTCTCTGTAGACGTTTCATCGCGACCAAACAATTCATTAGCAGAGAGGAATGAAAGTTTTTTCTTGTATAAAATATTTAAATCACTATTTTATAATTAAGGAATATTTTAGCATTCACGACTGATTTTTAAGTATTTTAATCGAGTAAAACCTCTCACAAACCTACCGATAAATAGTAACAGCTAGGAAATGCTTACAGAGACCCGTGAGTGTATAATCATTTGTTTATATTTTTATTTCTTATTAGAACGTTTCATGGTATTCTTTCTAATTTCAAATGTATCGCAAACATTAATTACATTTAATGCGTAATTCAAATGTATCGCAAACATTAATTCATTTTAATACTCACCTGTAATTCACCGGCTATGGTTCTCTCTCTTTTCTTCACTGTTGCGGAATATGCTTCCTATTCATTCGGCTCACTCACATCCAGAATACCAACATCCAGAAATACCAGCTAGTTTTGTAAGAAAATAGTAGTAGTGCATGTTTTACGTGAAAGGTAGAGTAGGTAGGGTAAGGGATGGCAACGGGTAAATAACCCGCTGCCTTCACCCCCGAGTTTCTGGACAGGTAGCCCGCGGGAAGTTAGCCACCCTTTAACCTCTGCCTAATTTTTCTAGTGATGCACCTGTTTTCTCTAGTGATGTACACACATATCGCGTGAAACGAGTTATATAACTTTTGTCTTAATTAAATAGCTATATTCTTTCGTCTCAGTATATAACTGCCAAGTATAGTTTATGGGATCTCAGTGTTACAGAAACATGGATAGAAACCGTCATAAAACACAAACATTGATGATCATTAGATTCCCAGATTTTTCAGAAATTAAAATGCTCATGGGTAACCAGACTTCTGAGAAGTAGTTACATATACAGCTCATACGCGTTTATTTCATAGGTAACTTTTCTACGGAATTCTATAAGCTAGCCAAAGTACATCATTGAATAAATACAGGACACTCACAAGAACGTCAGATAGGACGCATCATCATTATCAGCTGAAAGAGAAGGACGTGATTGAAAATAAACCGCCTATTTTGGACTCGGGAAAATATTAAGACTGATGGCTCAACACGGCACTCAAACGTTGCTTGATAAATAATATCCTTGCAATCGCTGGCCAGCTTCATCGTAACACGCAATATTCATGAATGCGACTCAAATTAGATCGGATCGTTTCTGCACGGCTATGATCGTTGTTTTCAAAGTATATAACGTCAACATTTCTGATCGAAATCCCAATGAGGCGGAGGGAGGGTAGATGATGGAACGAGCGAGAGAGAAAGAGCTAGCCAAATGAAAGGAGTGGTATTAATGGAAAAAGACCGAGGGATATATGTGGGATGTGAGCGCGCTTGGCTTTATAATATGCACTTTCTCGATTCCCCAAGGTGAATTGCTTCCAACTAATACGTTAAGTGGAGACGCGTGTTAAGCCATGTTCCGCAACGAAAGTTTCCGTTTCCTGTCGCGATTCCTGGAGGGACAAGTGAAGCGCTCGATCAACTTATCCTTCTCCCTTCCGCTCCCTCCCCCCCCCTCACTCAATCTTTCCATCCATGAGCACTCACACACTCACTCTTGGCGTTCGAGGCCAGATAGCGATAATCCTGCTGAGGTTTGATCTTGTCTGTAATGACAATATTTGATTTTACTCATTTAACGAACAAATATTTTATTCTTTGAGCCAACATTCCTTGAAAGAATAACTGATTTTAGTGATTGTTTGTAAGAGCTGTTGTCGAGTATGAACTATAAGAGACATTTTGTCTTTGACCAATGGAGACAGGAAACAGCAACTTCTTGTGATAACGTTTTGTTTTTATCGTAGGAATCTTAAATTACAAACTCTTGATGGGATGAATTGTATATTCATTATTTGCAAACTTGAGGTGGAAAAACAAGTTTGCAAATATTGAATATACCGGTACAATTCATCCCATTGAAAGTTTGTAATTTAAGATTCCTACGATAAAAGTAAAACGTTATCACAAGAAGTTGCTGTATCCTGTTTCCACTGGTCGAAGACAAAATTTACTATAGAATAAAATATTAATTAGGTTCTTTCTAATTTATGGTCAATAAAGACAAATTTTTGTAGATTTATCCTTATGTTGTTTTTAAGCGTTTTACAAATATTAATTTTATTACATTTGCGGAGTCTAGCCAACTCGTGGTTTTGCTATACGACAGCGTAATTTGCTACGTTCTATACTTGTACGGAAGCACATCGAAATTTATTAATTATTCATATTTTTTAATTTGCTTTCACTCATGTTCAATCCTGTGTTGTCATGGGTCCCGTTTATCAATTTATTATTGTGCGCTTGGGTTTAAGACTAGGTGATACTCATGGAGTTATGATGACAGGTGGCAATTGTTTCCGCTGGAAAACTTGAAAATAATAATACGAACCTTCAAAAATGCCTACAGGCATAACCTTACGAGTCGTTTTGCAACGAGCCATCTGGCATTTTAGACTGTTTAGGACCATGCCTGTAGATAAACAAAATATCCTAAGACCCTTATTAGCCAAACGTCAAATGTCTTGAGCCAAATGTTAATTAATCGCTCAGCGCACTTAAGAGAACGATTGTAATCGAACAGCTAATGAATCGCGGCAATGCGTTCGACGAAGCTCTCTATTCATCGACCATACAGTAAACTGAAGCGAATCAATCGAGTCTGATGATTCAACAAAGAACTCGTTAACATTGAGTTACGCGTATATGATTCCTCATTATCTAAGTGTGTATTTATTCTAATTAAGAACGCATTTATTCCGTATCCCGACGACGCTCTTACGGGGATTACTAATGTGAATTGCGATCGAGATCTTCAACGATTTACGATTTATTTCCGTCGTTGATAATGAGCGAAATAAATGCCATTAAGATGGCGGTATCAAATACAGGATCGACGTTGTTATTTGCGACCGCGAACGTAGCTTGGCGTCGCACACACTTTCAGCGCAGTCTCGCATAAAAATGCCTGCTCACAAACCCGTAAACAACAGTTTTTAGCTTCTTTGCGCGCTTTGATATGGCGAATACCCTCCTCCACGCATTGTCTCTATACGCAATAACGAGATCACAGATAATTGCCTCCTTGTCTCAATTTTACAGCTGTCATCATTTTGGCATTGCCAAGTGACGCGGGTGGGGTTTTTTTTTTTTTTTTTTTTTGGTTTTTCTTCTCTACCGTTTTTTTTCACCGTCTCATCACTCACTTAACGAAAAGAACCAATACGACGCCGCGCGAATTAGGCACGATTTTTAACGGAACAAAAAATAAAACATACCGTTAAAAAAATACGTATTGAGCGTAATTGCGTTTGCAGCAACAAATGGTGGATTTACTGTTTTTGTATTCCTATTGGTTGCTCTAGTGCATTATACATTATATTGCTCGAGTACATTATAGTGCAGGCTATTATTGTGTAAGCTATTCCATCAAACAAATTATTTTTTCATTCTCATCAGTAAATAACACTACAGGAGATTATGTACCGGTACCACTGTGGTAGAAGGGAAATATTTTTGCCAGTGACTCGGGATCAAATAACGAAAGCACGAGCCGGGAGTTGAATCCGGGATCGCCGCACACACGACGGATGATCTATCGCTGAGGAACGACGACCGGAGAAATACTCGATTAAAGCACGCTTACCCACCGTGAAATCCAAGAAAATTTCAAATAAATGAAAACCTAATTTTCGATCGTAACTAACTGGTCCTCTGTAAATATTTTTTTTTTGCCATCAGCCACTATAGCTTCGTCAGCAACATTTTGTGGATTTTGACGGTCGGCAAGTTTGCTTTGGTTGACCATTCCACAAAGCCACTTCAATAATTCGTTTAACCATACATCAGACTTCGACCTGCTCATGCACGTTTTGTATTCCATCAATTTGATATTAAATGCTAAAATTTATACAAAGCATTCAGTACGCAGATATATCATCGATGGTTGTAATAGTATACGTGGCCAATCTTGCTATCACAAATTGTGTCCAAAGTTGGCCACTTTCTCGTATTTTATTCCAGGGAGGGTCCCGGATCAATTCATTCGATCCGCATCATTTTTCGCGAGATATTTCCGGTGGTTGCGCAGATGTTGGAAGCCCAGAAAGCGACCAGATAAAAAAAAGATGGGATGAGCAATGTGGATTCAGCGCTCTCCAACTGCGGAGACGCTCAATATTTATTGTGTACATGTTCAATATACGAGCGTATATACATTTTGTAGCTTTTCCAATATACTTGGCAAACTGATTCCTTCGTTGCATCATATGGTACGACGCAGCCCTGACCACGAGGTCGTCCAAAAAATAAGTTGCGCTACGTTTAAAAAAATCAATGATTTTATTTTCAAAAATATTTTAGTGATGTTTCAAACAAATAGCTTGAATTGCTTGACTAAATGATCTCCGTCATTTTTCAAGCATTTTTCGTAGTGGGTGAACAGACTTTGTAACTTCCATTGGAAAAAATGTTTCGCCTGTGATGTAAGGATGTGCTTCCGCGCGTGCGTGTTTGTTTCTGAATGCGAAAAACACTGAATGCGAAAAATAATTTTGTCATAAATTTATCATTGTGTAATATTTTTTTTAAATCAAATACTATTATGCATTTTGGTTTTTTTGGGCGCAAGAAAATGTGGGGTGGGGGGAGAATTGGCGGTGCCTTGTCGTTGATCGACGATATATTTTAATCATAGCTTTTTTGCAATTTTAAAAAGCGTATTGGAACTTATTTTGTGGACCTTCCTCGTATATAACGAACGCGTGTGCATATGTAGTTTGGTTGCGGTATATGTACGAGTACATCAAATATTGGTTCTCTCTCTTCTTCCCCGGTTTCGCAGGTCTGCTACGGCTGCAGCAACTGTTCCACATGATGTCGCCCAACGGTACCCTGGAGGTGCGGATAGTGAAGCGTGTACGCAACGCCACCGAGGCCAATGATATACTGCACGTGGTGGAGCAGGCCGACCTCTACAGCAAGAAATACGTCATCCTCGATTGCTCGACCGAGACCGCCAAGGAAATAATCATCAACCACGTGCGAGACGTGCGCATGGGCAGGCGCAACTTCCATTTCCTGTTGAGCGGACTGGTGAGTGAAAATGAAAGCGCTCCCTCCTTTCTCTTCCTCCTTACTTCTCACCCCTTCACCGTTTCGTTCCGTTCGATCTGCTGTTGTAGCTCTTTCGCGCGCGGCGCTACTTTTTCTCTTTCCGCTCTCCCGCTCGCTGAGACGGTCAGTCGTTTTTCAAAATGGCGTCGAACTTCGCCCACTGAGAACCAAGAAACGACATATGTTCCTCCTCCATCGATTTATAATAGTTTTTAAAGTTTCTAATATATTGATATCGATCTTTCAATAATTTTCAATAATTTTTTCGTTCATAATATGAATTATTTTTTTTTATTGAGAGGAATGCTCGAAAGTTTTAACCGCTGACGAATTGTCGCTTAAGGCGTCTTTTTCATCTAAATATTTTATTCTTCGTAAGAAGAGAATGCCATTTTAAGAATTGATTGTTTCAACTAGGAGATTAAACTCTATATTGTTCACAATGCAATGAGATTGTGATCACAAGAGTTAAAATACAAGTAATTATTTTCAATCATTCATCAAATGCGACCTGTATGCATTTGCGTGTTGCTAAAATATTCCATTTGGCAAGTGACCTTAATCTAGGTTTTGTCATCCTAGTGAATAGTGTTGGTTGGCATAAAAAAAATATTTGTAAAATTGTTCCTTGTCAAAGTGACATTAATTAAGTATTAAGTATCTGGATAATCGTTATATTACGCGCGTGTTGAATATGGGATAGATGGGGCTCTAGGTGATACAGTCAGGTGTGACTCTAGGTGATACAGTCAGGTGTGGCTCTAGGTGATACAGTCAGGTGTGGATTAGCGGAGGTTTGCAAAACTGCAATTCACATAACATCCGCCAGCTCAATAGTGATTGAGGAAACGACTGTCGGACACGAGAATCGTTTACGTAACGCGTTATAAAACTGGACGGCGCAGAGCCGAGCTCTATAGTCGGTCCGGTTCAACAACGAATCAGATTTGGCATTTCGCAGCAATGCATTCGATAGTTGGGCGCATGGTCGCGTGAAGCCTGGGCTAGTATCACGTCATTGAGAAGAGCATTTCTTTACAATTAATTTGTTATAGATGTAAAAAATTGTACGTACCGATGGCTCAGTGGGTATGGCAACATCCTACTAAACCGACGGTCCCGGGTTCGATTCCCGGCGCAGGCTTTCGTTTATTCGTTAGCCTGGGGTACTGGCGTCACCCCTAAGCTGCAGCCTGGCTATTCCAGCTGCCATTTTCCGTCCCTTCCCTTTCCTGCCCCTCACATATCTCCATAGAGATCCGAGGGTGCATTAATCCTGTAGTGCACTAGGCTCTACGGTGGTTTATAAAAAATATGAAACCAGAATAATTCCATTGTTCTTTACCATTTTTATTGATGTCAGGATTTGTTTGTCTTGAAAATAAAGGGCAGTAATCAGACTCATTGTTCACCGTTCACACGAATTACTCGATAGGTTCGTCTTCTTGTACGATAATTGTCTTATTCAAGTACTAATCTGGGATATGACTCCATATACTTTTACATTAGACAAACGTTTACGACTACGATTCAGATTTCCTCTATAAGCCGAGGCTTTAAAAAATGCTGTTGGTGATCGAATTGAAGCACATGTAATCGATATCGTACGGTAAAATGGCCTCGGTTTCTGTTATCCTTTTTGGTGTTCCAGATAATTTAGTTGATTCGATGTTTATTGAACATCGAATCAACTGAATTATCTGGAGGTGATGTCGATACTTTTGGCAATTATCATTCTATTGAATTCCCAGCGGCAAATTATATTTAATTTTGGAGGACTGGATAACACAGGTATTTTCTGGGAGTAATGGAAATCATATCGTTACCTTGTCAAAATTATCAACAAGCATCGATATGAAAAATTCAGAATGCATAAATGCTAAGGTTGTCAGGTAATGTGAATCATATCGCTATTTTGTCATATTTTGAATAAGTATCGATGGGAACTATCCAGATGGCATTTATCAAAAAAGTATCGATATGATCTATCTACGCACGTAGAATGCATAAATGGAGCTTATAATTATTTAAATGAGAAAAACTGATTAAACATAAATAAAATCAAAGAATCCGTCAGGTACAGAGGACCTGACTGTACTCCTCTGTACCTGACGGATTAAAAGTGTATTAATATCGGACTTTAACATCGCTGATTTTATTTATGTTTAATCACTTTTTCTCAATTAATTCTACAATTGTATCTGCATGTATTTTATACACCACCATCGTTTTTTTTATTATTATTTGTTGATATACTCTGTTGTAGTATCTACTGAGTATACGAAATGCAAATTTTCTTTTCAGAAAATAGCAAAAAAAATAAAGGATTTTCCTTTAGTCAATTCAAATGATTTGTATGCAAGTTCAATAGAGCGCGTGCAGCGTGTTCGTAAATACATTTATGGGAGACGGGGGTGGATCGTATTTTTTATAGCGAACAGGAAACGTTGACTAAACGGTCAGAGATCTCAAAGATTACGGTAGACCCTATGCACGCACATGCACATGTACATGCACGCGGGGTACATCTGGAAAGGAGGGTGCTCGATCGTTTATACCGAGGAAGGATATGCCGGGAATTGGCACGATAAATCAAACGAGTTATATGGGAGCCCGTTTCGTCGTCGACGTTACTTGCTGCTGCGCCCACCACCACCGAAACCAAACGCCGCCAAACTCGTACGGAGTTCGGCTTAGTTTATAGGTCTGGTCATTTTCTCGGAAAATGGCCGGTCCGGGCCGCCCCCCATCCACTTAACCGTCCATATAATGAGTAAGCTTGCCGTTAGATTCGCTGCGGTAAAGTGATGGTCGCGGTGTCCTTAACTAGAGATTATTCGTCGTAAAAGCAAAGTACACATTGAGCGCTCGGCTTTCACTGCGGTGTTAAGATCCGGTTAAGTTTAAACACGTTATTATTTCTTTGGTGCACGACGGTTACTGCGACAAAGTTTTCTTAAAGGATTGAACTTTAACATAGTTGGTTGTACAGTACTCGGCATGTAGGTCAGCGGTAGATCATTCGGCAATTGTGCCGCGATCCATGGATCGATTCCCGACTCGGCTGTTAAGATCCCGGTTAAGTTTAAACATGTTATTATTTCTTTTGTGCACGACGGTTACTGCGACAAAGTTTTCTTAAAGGATTGAACTTTAACATATTTGGTTGTACAGTACTCGGCATGTAGGTCAGCGGTAGATCATTCGGCAATTGGGCCGCGATCCATGGATCGATTCCCGACTCGGCTTCTCGTTGATTTGATCTCCGGGGTTGCTGGTGAAAATGTGCCCGTCTACAACTGTTCATGCTGTTAGAGAGGTTCATAATTTCCTGAAGTGGTATTCACTTCTGTGATTGGCAGTCTATGAATGCCAGTGATGTCATTGTCTGTGATGAGCCGTGTAGGTTTTCCTGTAATTTATTTAATTAAGTATCATAACATACTGAAATATGCTATTAAGGCTAATAATTGAGCCCCCGAAACAATTATTTTCTCTTTATGTGTTGAATTTTTGGCGTACACCTATTAAATTTTATTTATAGGGATGCAATACTTTGCTAAATTGTATACTAACAATTTCATTTTTAAATATATGTGAGCACTGATTCAAAATACGTGATATTACTTGTACTTACTCATATAAATGATTGTACAAGTATTTATTTTGAAATATTATTATTGCCATTACAATAGACAAGCAAACAATAATAATTTATTTACAATGTATAAACCGGCACGGTACCGGTAAATGAATGCGTAAATGAAGGCAAACTAGCAATGCACCGCAGTTTGGTGTGATTGCTATATGATTGGGTTAGCAACACTGTCGCATTAGCGTCGTTCTAATCTCGGTTAGACTTGGCTTAAACAGTTCAACCCGATTTTGATTCTCTAGCACACAAGAAAAGCGGTTTTCACGCTAGCAGTGTTGATTGTCGTTCCACTGATTAGTCTTTTTCCCCATCTAGACGCTCACCTCTTTGGCTGAGCAATCAGTCGAATTCCAATAACCGTGTTGGCTGGATTGGTCGTATATTATAAGCAAGTGCTATTTATTATCTTTGTCATTACGATCCAGGTTCCTCGAAATTGTTGACAAATCCTCTCGGATATGTTATTGTGATTTCTCCCCATATCCAATTTGAACAGCGTTTCTGTATGAAAAAGGGATAATCGTGATGATTTTATTCCTAGAATATCCGATAATCAGGAACTACTCAAACAAGCGATTTTCATTAATATGGTGATGCACCGATGCTCACGTAGTGAACCCAGAACACACGAAACCCTGCACGATGACTAGATACTTATTCTCAACACGGTTATCAAAATGCATGCACACTGCTGGGAGAAAAATATCGTCGTTAGAGTACAGGAATCGAATTCGACTTTAGCGATCGATTGATACTGCCGGGTCGTGTTCGAATCCGGACGCAGGCACTCGTTTCTTCGATCGCTAAGTACTGATAATAATGTGCACCGATGAGAATTTGCGTAGTATCGTGGCTACTTTTTGGGAAATAATTTTGCGGACCGCCTGTGGTGCGGCGATCCCAAGTTTGTTCACCAACACGGGTTCTTGTTTATTCAATCACGGCGTACTGGTGAAAGCGTGCCATTCACTACAATGCTCGAGCAGTAATATGGGTAAAAATGATAAATATGGGTAATATGGATAGTGAACTACCTGAAATGATATTCACTTCAGGGATTCTAAACAAATATTGAGCTGTAAAAAATCAATTTGATCAATTTGAAAAAAAAAAAAAAATAATAATTACGAACACTTATTTTTTTTTCCGTATCACTGTAGTGAATAACACTGCAGGAGGTTATTGTACCCCTCGCGTCGCTGCGGCCATATATTAGGGGCACATTCCAGTACCACAGAATCGAATAAACGAAAGCCTGCGCCGGGAATCGAACCCGGGACCACCCCCTTAGTAGACTGTGACCATATTCACTGAGCCACGGGGGCCGCACTAATAAATACACAATACGCACGTATAAATAACTTCACTGCACGACCTTGTTATTAGAATAAATATCATGCATTTACGATGAAATTTTTCGAGAGAGAGAAATTCCCTACGGGCGCCTTCCTTTTAGTTAGTCGTGGGAAAAATTGGTAGAACTACACGAAACGGGCGCTACGTAGCGAAACAGCGGATTTGCGAAGAACGGATTTTGGAGATTATAAATTGGTGCACGACCATTTGCGGCAAGTGAGACTCATTTGCCTAAAAAAAATATAACATGAAGTGACAATTTTTAATTGGTAAAAAACCGGTCCCGGCGCGCTACGCGTAGCGCCCGTTAGGTGTAGTTCAGCCGAAAAATTATCTGCATGATGTGATTACGTGGGACAGCACTTCACAAATTCCCTCGCGTTATTCACCCAAGCTCATTTCTCGACAAATGCATAATGTTGCTATAACAAATATATTTCCTTGACAAACAAAAACAAATGTTCTTGTATCAAATACTAGACAGTGTCACACTGAATAAATAGCTTTTCATTTGATGCTTCCATCGTTAGCCAATTTGTCCAAGCGATTACAAGCGCGAGCAGTCACCGGTGCTAGTTACCTGGAGCCGCGATACGACCTTCCACTCGCCTGTGTAGATAAATTTGTACTCTGGCTTCACTTCAGTCAATTACACGACGTAAAAATCTTTCGCCTTTTACTAAAGATTTCC
>JAUJYS010005566.1:0-10962 GCA_033995665.1 Melogona broelemanni
TCATTTATTAACATTAATTTAGATATTTAACTCTCAACAGTTGTAATATTTCAACAGGTTATGGAATTTTCAACAGGCTCGGTAAGATTGTAATTCTAAGCTTGTTAATTTTCTTCCATTGTGAATTCGTTGTCTAATTAGTAAGTACTCGTTCATATTTGATGATTGCGTTTGTAATCTCGGTTCCAATCCGATTTGGCGGTCGTCTCTGCATTTAATTAATGGAAACGCGATTTGAAATGGAAAGTCTGGTTGTATTTGGAGTACATTTCGCTTAAGTACGAGTGTGATTCGAAAAATGTCTTACAGTGTATTTTTAAGTTCAAAGTATGCGCTTCTACCATCTTTATCTTTAAAAGAAGGCTAATTAATTTAAGCAAGGGCTATTTCTGGTTACGCATTAATTCGTTATATGATAGTGAAAAGTCGGTTTTCAGTACTTGAGTATCTTGTTGACACTAACAACGTTTGTGCTCAAATTAAATTAGGATTTTGGGGTTTGGGCACATTTTTTAATGTTTTTATCATTGGAGCTGTAACGTATGATCAATCGACGAAACAAAACAGAAAGAAGTGCATATATTTAATTGAATGTGTGGGCTTTTAATGTTTGTAATGTTAGAACTGAGTTTATTAGAATGAAGAGGGCCACTCGAAATTAATTAATTTCTTGTTTTCCACGATGAAAGTACATTGCTGCGTCAATCGTGAATGCCACGTTGGGGGGGTGCACGAGCAAATATTCGCATATTCGAAAATGCTTGATCTCCTAACCTATTGAGACCTACGTTTGCCTGACGAATCAAAATTTTGCATTCAACTATTTTGCCCAATTTGACACAATCTGTTGATATTGTTGGGCATTGTTGGACAAAATAATTTCAGGCAATGAGATAATATGTTGCCAAAGTTGACACACTTTCGGTATTGTGAATGTTTATAAAAAATACGTACATTTAAAAAGAAAACTAGAATTTTCTGTTTTTTTTTTTGTTTTTTTTTTTAATCAATTTTTTCCTTTATGGTAGTAGGTAGTACCCAAGAAATAAATTTTTGTTTTTCGTTATTAGTCTGTAATAAAATTTATATTATAGTATTTTTAATTTTTGTAAAGTTTTTTTTTAGTTTTTACATAGAACGAAATACTTACAGGTAGTACTTGATTCCGTAATTCCGTGAATACGGGATTCAGTGATCACGCGATTCCACTATTCCGCCATGGCGCAATTAATTCCAAAGTTGTTTCGTGCTAATTTGTATTTAACTTTAGGCAAAGTAAATAATAATATTTAAAAAAAAATTCATTGAAAGCATGCCAACGTTTTTTTACAACATTGTCTCAGGCGGATATTTTCCGCGTTTATTGTCTGCAAGTTCCGCATTTACGCTAATTGGTTTTTACCTGCCCGTGTATGAGTAATTGGATTTGTCCGACTCCGGGCATGCACCGACATTGGCAAATTATTCCCCGCAGGCCTTTCGACGATTTCCCGTGTTTTGAGGTCGTCGCTCCCTAGGTGTACATAGGCCTAGTCACTGCCGTTGATAGCTTGAGTTTATGGGGAGACTTGTATCCGAAAAATGCCACAAATTTGTATACTTCGGGCGTGTTTGCCCATCAGTAATGTTTTATATGGACGGTTTTGTTCAAATAGAGCGAGTTACGCATGATATGACGAAAGCCTGACGTGTACTAGTACATGTACTGTTTATATGCTAATCGCAGCGCCCCCTGCATCCAATCCAACCCAATCCAAGTGGAAAGTAATTGGGGAGGTTCACTTTGGAATTTTTAAATACTAATTACTAACCGTAACCACCATATTTAATTTAGCATAGCACCCAAATGCTGGGAGCACCGCGAGTTTCGTGATTTAAATTAATTCGGAGTAAATTCGATAGGGGGAGTCTCTTCGCCTAGTCTACGCTTAGCCTTGTCTAGTACGTTTAGTCTGCCTACCTGGTAGGTAAGGCATTTCGAGATACTCAATATACTTAATTTTTTTTTCCGGATCACTGTAGTGAATAACACTACAGGAGGTTATTGTACCCCTCGCGTCGCTGTGGCATTATATGAGGGGCACATTCCAGTACCACAGAATCGAATAAACGAAAGTCTCGCGCCGGGAATCGAACCCGAGACCACCCGCTTAGTAGTCTATAGTCTATGAGCATAGCCACTGAGCCACGGGATGGCGTGGCTATTTAGCAAAACGTGTTTCAGGTAAAAATACAATGTATCGAGGCACGTTAAAAATAATTTTACTTATTATCAGGATCTTTTTTACGGCACTATATAAATACAACAGTTCAAAAATTACGAAAAATAAAAATGTATATCAAGGTGTCAGAGCAACTTTTTTAAAATGTGACTTCTGCGTGTCAATCGGTTGCAATAAAGCTTAATTAAAATTTAATTTATTTTGCATTTTAAAAATTTAATTTCGAATGACGTTTTATTTTGTTACTTTCATTTTATGAATTCAAATCACGGCCGAACCGAGGAACAAAAATAGTGCAATGACAACCTATTAGGTACTTAACATCTACTTCGTTGATATGTAAAACGGCTGGGTTTTCCCAAACCAAATTAAAAGGCGTCGTAAAATTCTATTCCGTATGTCTCTTCCGTATTTGCCATTTTCCTTTCGCTATTCCCTCGGACAATATGCGCGTGGCAACCACTTTTGTCTTTCGCCCGTTTATCTCCTGAAAGCACCTCCCTCTCCCCCCCCCCATCCATCCCCCCTGTCTTCGCTCAAGCAAAGATGTCGCCGTGCGCATCTCCCCGCGACGCGATACATACTTTTTATGCTAATAAAACTCCCTTGAATGCACATTTTCGGGCGATAATCTCGACTCTCGAGTCATTTGGTGAGCTGGGAGGGGGATCAGGGATGACTGGGGGAAGATTTTTGGGGCGGCAGAGATGGGGGATGGAAGGGGTTGGACGAGTGAGAAAGCCCGCCCCAGCTCTAGACAGCCACTCCGGCTTTTAATAGAAAATAAAATCGCTGTTTGCCTACTTTTCGCCGGCGCGAATCATAAAACACGTCGGCTTCTGTGCCAATAAATATGCCGCCTGGCTTATCGGTGACTACCGCAGTCCTGTACATGCCTGTTATATAGGGCCCCGATGCTCAGACAGGGGGAAATCTTCCGTCGGTGTCACTCGATGTCGCCTTTACGTAGGTCGTTACAACGATGTGGATAGACCGCTCTATATGCTTTCAGAAAATGTGATCTCAATCGTGACTTGCTGCGGTGACGCGGATTGACTGCTGGGGTACTTTTCTATCAATTACAAGATTGTTACACGACTATTTCCTTTGCTATGGAATTGACCATAGCCACAGTATTTCCCTTTCGGCTTGGTGAAATATTTTTTGAAAGGTTGTATCTTTCGTCACTTTGCTCTCTGTAGATCTTACCTCAGAGCACATGGCGTTCGATTCCCGGCGCAGGATTTCGTTTATTCGATCCTGGGGTACTTGTGAAAATGTGTCCTTCGCATATTGCCTAAGCAACAACACGAAGGGTACAGAATCTCCTGCAGTGATATTCACTCAGTGAGGGAAATTTGTCCACAAAAAAATATGAAATATTGTATTTTTCCACTGTCTAAGTACAACCGTAATTTTATTGTTGGTGCAAATTGCGACTTAGAAATTGCTTATTTAAGCATCATCAAATGGTTTTTTTTTTTGCAATTATTAAAAAATCGTTTCAGCATTGTGTTAAATGGATTGAACATTCCAAAAAAGATTTTTCCCAAAGGACAAAATCTCCTGGCACCAATCCGTCGTTGAAATCGTGGCAGAGATGATCTTTCCTTTCGATCCTACTAGATGGCGTTGTAAATGGAGAAACCGTGAGACGTTATTAGTGTTCCCCGCACGTTGCGTTCTGCTGCGCCTTCGAAGTGACGCGAAAGGGGGAAAAAGGAAAAGAGGGGATCCGCCGTATAAGCGCGTGAATGAACTGAACAGAGTTTTTTTTCGTCTGTATTGAGCAATGACTCGCTTCGCTGCTCTTTCAACTACGCTTTTCCATCAAATGGAGCCGCATCGGCCCCCGATATTATATATACAAACATTCTTGTTTGTGTGTGTGTGTGTATAGCATATAGTCGCTCCCTTTCCAGCGCACGCTCTACAGCTGCTTTTGAACAATTTGTACAGGGTGCGTGCTTATGCGCTGATGTCTCTCCGCACTCTCAATCGTTTCTTCCGTTCGTCATACTATGATGGTTACCCCCTGTTAGATGGCAATCACACATGGTTCGCACACAGCAGAACTTCACCGAATTCGTGATTTGAACAATTTGTACAGGGTGCGTGCTTATGCTCTGATGTCTCTCCGCGCTCTCGGTCGTTTCTTTCGTGCGTCATAGTTGGTTGCCCCTTGTTAGAGGGCAATCACACACGGCTTATCGACACACATTCACCAAATTCGAGATTTCATAGTAAACGCAATAAAAGAAACGAAATAATATACTACTTTCCGTGGCCACAACTAACAGTGAATTTGATATTTTGCCAGAACCTATGTCTCTAGGTTTGGCGAATTTTCTTGTGCGTCTCGAAATTTTATTTCTGTGTTCTTACTGTACATACCGTGAAAGAAAGAAAAATATAATAAAATTGCCATCCAAACTTTACTTGAGGTGCCGAGTGGTGAGCTCGCTCGCTTAATACATCCGTGATCGCGGGTTCAATTCCCGACCGAGACCTCAGGAACTTTTCCAGCGAGACAAATTCATACGTACGCAAGTAAAGCACTGGTGCATGCAACATTTTTGAAAATATCACAATTGCCAAGTTGCATGGGGTGAGGAGGGGGGGGGGGGTTAAAACGACTACGTTAGTAAATCTGGTTTAAAAAAAAACAAAAAAAAAAACATTAATATAATTTGGGAAAAAAACCTAAAAAGGGATGACGTCGCCACCTAATACCGCCATATATAATCGCCTAATAATCGCCACCTAAATGAAAATACGAAACGCTGGTTTTTATAATGGTCTACAGCAAACTTTTATTTTTGGTCTCAATCGCTTTTCTCTTTTCTAGACGCAGAGATGCGATTCCTACGGAGGATTTTATTCTTTCTTTTTTGAAGTTATGTCGTTGTCAGTATCAGATTCCTTACATCTCCGCAGTTCGTTTTCCATTCAACGGACGGTATTACGCCGTATCCAAAATATGCTTTTCCGAAGCAAATCCTCTTCAAGTAGTGTTTGCACCTGCTGTGTGCCAAAACGCAAATCCACGGAGAATCGTCAACGTCTGAGTTAGCGATGAGCCCGTGTAGCAATCCAAATAGACTAGACATTTTAAAATCCGGATGAAGCAATTTTGCGGTCGCGGTCCTCATTTGAGCCATCGATATTCATCGATATTCCGCTACCGAGACAGTGTGGAAAAGATGATCAGGCGTGAGTAAAAAAATTAAACGATTTTTCCGCCAATATTTTGTGCTCAAGGCATTTGCATCTGATTGATCAAATAAACAAAATGGGGGATTTCTCTAATGAGTCTTTGCCATCTGATACCCCCGCTATTATGTTAATCCGACAGCGTCATCCTAAATTTTCGGCGAAATTTTTTTTAAAGCAAATACAAACTTTTACAGCAAATATTTTGCAATAAGTAGTTATTTAACCAATTTAATTTCTGATGAAACGTGTTTGGTGGACGCCTAAAGGAGCGACCACGTTTTATTCTTTAACATACATACACCTTAATTTTTATTCTGAAGGATCTCGAAATATACTACAGGTTACCGAATAATATATCGTATTTCGTAATATGGAGCACCAGGATCTTATTTTCAATGCCAAGACCGTCGTGCGGCGCTGTAACCAATTTCATGAGAAATATTTGTCTGCTTACTATAAACGTACCATGTGATGCTATCGGCAATTATAAATCCTCAAAACGCAGAGCCAACTGTAGCTATTTCCGACAAAAGCCATAGCAGTGTTTTTTTTATCCCTTTTCCTTTTTGTGCTTTTTTAATTTTTTCTGATTTTTTGTGACTTTTCCCTTCTCATTACAGTTTCGCTTGCCCTAATTTACTTTATTCATCGCAGCGTTTGTTTCCTTTTAAACAGATCAAGTTTTACAGCGTCAATTAACCCCAGCCTCATCTTCCATCCTAAAATCCTTCATTCGCCCCCCATATCAAACAAATACCCCGCAGCCATTTTTTTTTTGGAGGACCTCTATTTTCATTCTGCGCGTTTCATTCCAACTTTTTTTCTTCTCCGCGTTCTTATTTTCTAACCTCGCACCGATGACTTTTGTCTCCGGCTTTGCCTACGAAATCCCCCCTCTCTCTCTCTCTCTCTCTTTCTGTCGTCGATGTTTCTTTTTATGCGACGCGCCCCTACGCTTTTTTTTTTTTTTTTTTTTTTGCAAGTAACCACCTCCCACAAACGATGTCCTTCCTTGGTCCCATCTTGCTGCCGTCGTATCCCTCCTCCCCCTCCCCTCTCTCCACCTTCTTACTCCTCCTTACGGCCTTATACAAAAATCCGTCCTCGACTTACGTTGTTGTTATCAGAGCTGTCATGTTTGGTCGTTATTTTATCGTGGCCGTCTTGCTTATGTACACTGTATACGAAGTATACTGCATAGCAGCAGCATATGAGTATTTATACGAATATCGTTCTAACCTCTTGCGAACTTTATCCTTTGCCCGTGGATTTGTTCCTTTCGTAAGTGAGCTGTTTACCCTCGTAACCCCTTGGACATATGTATGAGTGTATAGATATCTGTACAGATGTTTTCTTGACTTAAAAAAAACCTATAATCAAAATCAAGGCACATAAAAAATATGGAATAATGAATCCGTATCTGAGTGCTTCGAACTCGACCTTAAAATGAGATATGTTTATTTTTAAAAAATCTGTCTCGTTTCCCCCATTTACTGTCCCAGTCGGTATTTTGCCACCAGCTGCGGTTCGGCGGTCCCGGGTTCGATTCCCGGAGCGAGCTCTCGTTTATTCGATCCCGGGGTGCTTGAAAAAAATGTGCGCCTCACATATGGTTATGGCGACTTGAGGGTACAGAATGTCCTATTTGTTGGCCCCTGTGGCTCAGTGGGTATGGTTACAGTCTACTAAGCGGGTGGTCCCGGGTTCGATTCCCGGCGCAGACTTTCGTTTATTCGATCCTGTGGTACTGGAATGTGCCCCTCACACATTGCCAGGGCGACTCGAGGGGTAAAATAACCTCCTATAGTGCTATTCACTACAGTGATCCGGAATAAAAAAAATATAGTAAAGTCAATATAGAGCGCGCGTAGCGCGATTTCCCCACCGATTACTATTATATATTACCTGTCACTGATTACTATTTTATAAATCGCACTACGCGCGCTCTATATTGCCTTTGCTACATTGCAATCAGGGGGAAGGCCCCCCATACGTTGTGATTTTCACTACGTTTTTCTATTTTATTTTTCGGAAAAGCCAATACACTTCGAAAAAATTTGGTCTCGAATTGTCGAAATGGCGCCTTGAAAATGCATGTAGACGGTCTAAAAAAAACGCCAGCCTTTCAAAGTGGCCAATCTAGGCACGACCAAAGAGTTGTATGGATTGAAAACCATAACACGTTTGTATCTATTGAACTATATAAAAAAACAAACATGTAAATGTAAATTATATGAAGACGCTGGACCAGCAGGATGACAATGAACGAGATCACTACACAATTTCGTTCATCGTCATACCGCTGGTCCAGCGTCTTCATATATTTTACATTCACCTGTTTTTTATACGTTTGTATTTTTTTTTTAATAATCAACACTTGACATAAGAGTACAAATATTCATGTGAGCTTCAAATAAGAGTAGTTCGACAAGTGTAATTTTTTTTTTGCACCCTCAAGTCGCTGTGGCGATTTGTGAGGGTGCAATATAAGAAAACGCTCGTAGACGCCTGTGACATTTTCAATACCGTTATGATGCTATCTTAACACGACTTCCTTGTGTGGCAGTGTCACCAGTGGCGCTCACATTTTCCCATAATTCTCTCTCATTAGAAAAAAGAACGACATTTATTATTGATTTGAGCCTCGTGATTAATGGCTAGGTACGGACGTTACGAACTCCAACCTTTCACGTCTTTGGCCGGAGTGACATTTGGTATCTACAACAGCGGAACAAGTAAATATTTGTTCAGGCACGTGCAACTTGACTGTAGTAGGAGTCAGACTAGCATGACACTGTACATGTGGGACGACCGAGCAGTCTCAAAGTAACACTGGGTTGTTTTATATATGAGCAATGTGCAGCGATGCGCTTGTATCTTACAAGGATGCAACACAGTAAAATATCTTGAATTTGGTTGCCAGTTCTTGGAACTGATCAGATGCCAGCCTTCGATTTATTCCGTGTCGAGTTAACGTGACACCGAGTGTAAACACGTGCGCCCAACAACGTTCCAAGTGTTTTATTCAAATGGCATAACTGTATAACCGTGTTGCCTCTTGGCGTGGGAATCTCCTACGCGATCCCCCTAACCAAAGATCTCCCCAAATCTCGTTAAATGTCAAAATCACAAAAAACGAATAAAACTGAGGACTGGTAAAGAGTGAGTGGAAAGCGACCCACGTTTTCCTAGCCATTCCTTAATATTTAAGATTTGCCAAAATTTGCCCTTTTAATTTAGGCATAGTGAATATGACGCGGTTAAACCAGGACGTTGTTTGTCCATTTTTCCTTTTTTCAGTTATTTATTTTTATTTTAGTATATTTAGTTAGTTATGCGCCTGTTAAACTGCCTAAAATTAAATTACTTAAAAAATGGAGAAGCAAAGCGTTTGGTGCCAATGGAATGCAGCACAAGTTTGAAAAACGCATAGATATCTATCTTACAATTTTAATAAAACCTCTTGTTTCTTCAACTAGTTCAGCAGTATTGTTTTGTATAACCACACTTGTTATTTAAATTGGCGCAGAACGTCGGGTTACAGAATGTAGTTACCACAATCTTATTAATTCCTTACGTTTGGAGATATGAAGAAATAAAGTTCAGACTGAATTTGGCGTGTAGCACAGTGGTGTTATGGACACAGTGGTGTCAAACCCAGTCTGAACATTATTTCTGCATATCTTCAAACGTAAGGAATTAATGAGATTGTGGTAACTACATTCAACTAGTTTTGTTTTAATTAGTTTAATATTATTTCTCGTTTCTCAGTTCAAAAAAAAATTAACTCTACAATTTTGATACGTCTGTGGCTTGAACCACTTCATTTGTCTTAAAATTGAAATTGTGTCTCAAGATCCTTTCTGTCTTTAATGCGCATATTCCTGTCTTTTTTATGTTTGCGTTTATTTGAGGTGATCACTGATTACGTTACGGTTGTAAATATGTTTGATCAAATGTCAACCAAGTATGGATTAGCGTGAATAAATGTCATCGTGTTTGTGTGTGTGGCTGCACTTGAACGCAAACAGATTGACCGAATCCCTGATTGTGGGCGCCCGACCGTATATATCTCGCTCTATGGTGTGCGTTTTGTGCCATCTCTCCCATCGTCTCGCTTTTGTCTATGATGGGCCTCTAATGGGGCTTTTATAGAGCGGCAGGCGCAAATTGGGGACTCACATGTCGCGTCAACCGTTTCGCGGGGGGATAGATTGCCTCGCACGGGTGGATGCGTAATCAGCCGTTTGGTCGCCAACAGTATTGATTTACAAATGCCTCGACTTACACGAGTTTATCTCGATTGAATTTGGACCAACGGTATTCCAAAGAAATAAGCCATCGCGAAACACCTCCATACACTGAAAGGAAATTCTGAGAGGCTCCGTGTGGCACAGTGGTTAACAAAGTTGATCTATTATACAAGTGATCGAGATATGTGTTATAGCGTTAGTTTTTTTACACCGATCTTAAAATTTTATACCTTTTTAAGAGTTTAATTTTACAGCAGTACGGCCCGTCTAGCCCATTGGTATTGCAACCGACTGCTGTGCGGGCGGCCACCGGTTCGATTCCCGGCGCATGCTCTTGTTTATTCGATCCCGGCGTACTGGTAAATATGTGTACTGTGTGCTGTGTGCTGTGTGTATAACGTGTGTTATGTGACAACGTGAAACAGTGTGTAAAGTGTACTGGAAAAAATGGTACAGAATCTCCTGTAGTGATATTTACTGCAGTAATCAGAAATATTAATAAATCCGTTGCTTCTTTTTAATTTGCCACTATTTTTAAGACAAGATATTTCAAAGGAAAAGTACACACTTTTATGGCACCATACAATGGAATGAGAATCGTATTAAGATACCCTTTTGGGAAAGCTCTATAAGGTAATAGCTCCAACAAGTCTTAAAAATTAATAAAACTCTTGAAAGGTTAGAATCTGTGTCACCTGTTTGGCGCTAAATTAAGACTGCTCGATTTACAGGGTATACGCCAACTGCGCTCAGCAATCTTGGAGGCGGTTTCAGTTGGATATGATATCGATTTTTAGGACTTCTGTTAATTATTTTTTTTGGATGGTTCGCTGGCTTGAAGAGTAACGATCCGGGGCGATCTCCACGGTATTAAAATGTAAACGATAGTGGTGGATAAGTAGTTTGTTAGGGCAATATTACTCTGGCCTGAACCTATATTCAATCAATAAGAAATGATATATTTTGAGCTAGTGCGAAAAATAAATATAAAAGCGAGGCTGTTATTTAAATTACACTACAACTCCGCTAGGTGGAGTGACCGATACAAGCGCATTGAACCTGCATTGGAAAAATAGAGATCCAGCGAGTTTTCGCTGGACTTATTTCCAAAGGAATTGTTGTCACTTAATTGTCGTCGCTAGATTTAGATAGGGCAATTGCTGCATCGTAGAATTATGGCAACATATTGGAATATATGTGGAAATATATGCAGGGCGGACTAGCCCAGGCGGATGGGCGGAAAAATCCGCCCGGGGGGGGGGGGGGGGGGG
>JAUJYS010005567.1:0-10962 GCA_033995665.1 Melogona broelemanni
CTTCTGCTCCCTGAAGTCACCAGGTGTCGGGGGATCGAGGGTCGGGGTCCGGAGACGACATGAAGGACTTTACAACACCAACATTCTATATTTCGTTGGCTGAGACGCTTGAATTCGATCTTCACCTAGCCGAAAATTTAAAATTCACGAAGCACCCACCGTAATTCCATTGAGATTGTGCACGTCGAAAAGTGAAATATTGGCTGAAATATAAATTCCCCTCACAGGAGTGAAACGTCACTATAGGATATTCTGTACCCCACATGTCGCTATGTCAAAATATGTGAGGTGCACGTTTTCACCAGTACCCCAAGATCGAATAAACGAGAGCCTGCGCCGGGAATCGAATCCGGGACCGCCCACATCGGAGTAGTTTGTTTTGTTTGTTTAATTTTGGATATTTTTAGTTGCTGAGAGCACGAAGAGTATTTGTATATTTTTTAAAGTAGATATTTATTGATGTGAGCATCCTTGCTATATACCAGTGTTCCATTTACCTTGTCTCTAAGAAGATTGTTCCATTGCATAGTAGTTTTTCCATTACAATGATCTTAGTGTATCACAGCTGGGCTGACCAATTTCCATTTGTGTGGCCATCATCCCTTACAGCTATAGCCTTGTTCATCCCGGCTTTGTACCTGAGATTCACCTGCTCCCGATATTGCGTTCGAGAGCGAGTTTCATAAGCTTAGCGAGCGCTCCCCAACTGAGCGGTCGGTGAGCGGGTACGTGTTATTATTCGCGTGGAATAAGGTTGACGCTCAGCGGGAGCGGGTTACTATCGATTAAACGAGCTGGTAGCGGCGTTCGCTATATTTATTCTCTGCGGTCGTTTCTGTTTGTGTTCTTTGGCGAAATGCATATTTATTCTTAATTAATAACGTTTCCCCTTGCCACTCCTCTTCACCGTAGTCGTCGTGGAGTTTAATCTCTATCCCCCCCCCCCTGCTCAGATTTTCATACCCTGACATTACGCTCATTTTATTTATGGCTCATTTTGCATGGCGATCACCACGCTCTCGGTGGTTGGTTCTGCTGACCGCATGGTGTCGCCAGTTGCTGGTCTCTTGTAGCGAATGTAGATTTCATAACGTTGGGCGCCGTTGGGCGCGAATGAACGTTGGGCGCGAATGTAGATTTCATAGCGATGGGCGCCGGTCGAAATCCACAATAGTCTTAAAAAGGCAAAATGCACAGTATGTGTACAATAAATAGATAGGTTCGGAAATTGCAAATTAAAATTTGATAAATTTCATCAAATTTAACGAAATTAAACCAAAATGTTGACAAGACCTTCCTTTTTGAAGAACAGTCGTGTACACGTGTGACAGCGCGATGCTATAATTTTGTTGACGGTCCAAAACGCATGCTGTGAAAATATATCACTCACATATTGTCATAGCAACACGATGGGTACATAATCTCCTGTTATGATTTCCATTTTTTTTTTGGTCAATCCTCCTCATCACAGAAGTAAATACATATCTGATAAATATATACCCTCACATATCTCCATAGAGACACGAGGGTGCAGTATCCCTGTAGTGCACTAGGCGCTACAATGAATTAAAAAAAAAAAAAATATCACCAAAGGAGATTCTGTATCCCTCTAATCGCTTGAGCAATTATGGTGGTGCACGTCTCGGGGTTGAATAAACGAAAACCCGAGCCGTGAATCGAACCCGGGATCGCCGCAAACACACGGAAGCTCTCATTACATTCATGGCTCACGACAGTGATGTCAAATAAGAAATAAAATATCGTGTAAACTCGCATCCCGCGCTCTCCTAACCCGAATAAACACGACAAAGTTTTCGAAGCCACGTCATAGTAACAGAATTTGTGGGACAGAGGCGACGTTACCATTAATTGATGCGCGTACCAAATATAAACCGTCCTCATTCCACCCACTCTTTCTCTACAGGGGTTGGACAAAATAATGGAAACATATCTGTTTGTGCTCCCTACAGAGAGCTGTTTCCATTATTTCATCCAACCCCTGTATATCCTCGCTTGTTCCTGTTTTGGCCTCTTGTTTTGCTGAGCATGAATATGAAATATGGCTGCTGGCCTCCATTACTGATCAAACCCGTCACCGCTCTTTAGGGGGGTGAGGGGGACGGAGGGGGGCGGGGGCGTATAGAGAAATAGGGGTGACGTGTCCATAGTGTATATGGCGTGTGGTGGAAAAATCGAAGATTGGGGGTCGGGGAACTGACAATGCCTGGTTTGTGGATGTTGGTATACATGTTGGTGGGTGGTTGTTGGTGGTGGTGGGGTGTGTTTCTCCACTGATGAGCTGCGTGAATATTAATTTGGATTAAACGTCGGCTTGAATCAGCGGCAACGTTTCTCGTCCATTCCCGGGAAGAGCTTGGATCGGGGGGTGGAGGTGGTGGTGGTGGTAGGGAAATGGGGTAATGGGTTTGTCTCATCTTTCGTCCTCTCTCTGCTTTCCCCTTCCCCCTCGAGGTTACTGGCCGCTGCGCGTTTGGTGCTGTGTGATTGGTGGATGGCTTGAAATGCGCACCTTTACTTATGGAATTCGGATGTGGCTCATATGACTGATTCTGTGATCGGACGCAGTGTTCATCTCTGACAATAAATATATTTCTCTAGGAATGATTTGTTGTTTTTTTTATACAGTATATTGGCTTCGAATAGCGATAAAGGCATGCGTTTATCAGTTTTACTGGCGTTATTATGACTGACCGTGTAAAGTTAAATGACTTGAAAATCTGCTGTTCTTTTTATTTTTATGAAACATTTATTTTGAGTTGTTCTCGAAGTAAAAAAATTTGAAAATACCAAATTTGTAAAAATTCTAAGTCAGAAATATTAAAATATTCCATTAAAAAAAAGTTTTGCATTTATGAAATTAAAGCGAAATCAAAATACGAAAGAGAGAATAGAAAAAAATTAAAATCCGAAAGGCGCCTGCTTTTTCATCGAAATCTCCGGCAATATTCTCTTTTGAATCTGGCATCACTGTCGCCCATCGACGGGTTCCAGCCCTGCGGTCGTGTGTCGCGGATTGTGCGGTTGCATAGAGTCGCGGCATGTTGTCTCTTGGCTACAGGGGTGGATGGCTGTTCGTCCACCCCTTCATCCTGAGCGTTATGTACCCCCACCCCCCCCCACGCCACCATTCCATCCACGCCCATTCCACCAGTCCCCAGGGCATATCCGCCACGCATTTGCATATATAGAGGGATTGGACAAAATAATGGAAACACAGATCTCTGTGCACCTTTTACACCGTGAGTCATAAGTTTGCGTACCGCCCGCCGTAGCTCTCTTACTCGGCCAAAAATAACTGGATTGTAATACAATTTGACACAAATATGGAGTTTATGTGCAAACATTTGAGCTTTTTCAGTTGATGGTCAAAATGTCCACCGGCAGTAGCAACGCACGCGCAAAGACAGGATCGCCATTTCCGCACTGACACACATCAATGCGCACTGTTAATTTAGCGCGCGCCAGTTACTCTAACGCAGCGCCACCTTTAAAATGCAAAGTTGGTGGTAGGAAATTTGAATTTTATAACTTTAAAACGTCATTCATACAGTATTATATTTGTGTCAAATGTCGTAACAATTCGGTTATTTATAGTTTATTAAAGGAGTTACAGCAGAGGGGGGTTCGGTAACGTATGAATCACGGTATAGAGCTGTTTCCATTATTTTGTCCAACCTCTGTAGATCCTTGCCTGTGACCACCACCACCACCACTCTCTCGCTCTCAGTTATCGATATTTCCATGGCGGCTCCTATTTCCCAGAAATTTGCATAGATGTCGTGAACCGAATGGTGCGTGGCATGTGGTATTAAGAAAGTCGCCAAAAAGACCGCCGCTGCCGAATCTCCCTCTCACCACCATCGCCACCCTCCGCCCACCTCTTTCCTCACCACAGATCTCTCTCTCTCTCGGTTCGGGCAAAATGGGTCCGGGTTGCTGACATTCGATCCTCTCCGGAGACCGTCTGTCGTCCTCTGAGGACAGCAGTAAGCAATCTCCGTATGACATCTCCATGCTCAACCCTCGTTGCCCGTTATTTTAAAAATTGCACGTTCTTTGACGCGGTTAAGGTTTCACGTGTTAAGCAGTTCACGTGATGAGCTGTCCACGTGATACTGTTGCTAATTTCCCGGCGTGATGCGCGAGTCTTTCTATCGGGTTGCGTATTGAGTTTTAAAAGTCGCGTTCACCAGAACAAAATGTGTATTTTTCAACGAAAAGAGCTTCAAATGCCTTTTAAATTATTTTTTTATTTATTTATGAGTTTGTTGATTAATGGTGTTGTGAAGGTGTCCTTCATTTGACCTGCGTTTCATTTTTCTTGTTTGAATTTGTGAGGCATTCGTGACCATTGTCGAACATCGGTCATAGTCGCTAAGTTGTCTTCACCCGCTCACAGAAATAAGGAAACGTGGCTGTTATGTGGTTCACGGTTGTTAATTTCTTTATCGCTCACATTGGAATCGAAAATAAATATGCAATTGTCACCGGTTTTTGCTAGGCGTTTTTATCGGGCTCCCAGATCTTAAGAATATTTGCATGTGAACCTAGTTTGAATTGCCTGTATGAGGTGGTGGTGGGAGGAGATTTTGTGGGTGGGGGTGGAGCGGTTTACTTGGTCGTCCGGAGAGAGCCATAATGGAGTAGAACCTCCTGGGAGGGGTGATGCCATGGTGCCGTTTTGCCTGGGGTGGGGGGAGGGGATGGGACGAACAGCGCTTCGGAGTGGGTGGTGGTGTGGGGGAGATGTTGAGTAGACGAAGGGGGTAAAAGCATGATGGCTGGGTAAAAATATGTAACGGTCGCATTTCGTCCAAATCGACCGAAGGGGGAAGTACTCCACGTTTTCAATTCTGCCCCGCTTGTTCCTCAGTTGCCGTGTTAGACGTCCGTGACACCGCGATCGCCATAAAGCATATTTTGTGGCGGATGCCTTGATTCGTAATTCACGGAATAATATTGTTATTGACAATCAATGATTATCATCACTAAAGTGAATATTACAACAGTATAATCTTCTCTAGAAAGTATTTTATGGATGGGGCACATTTTCACCTGTTCCCCGGGATCGAATAACGAAAGCCACGCGATGGTAGCTCAATCCTGATCGTTCTCTGACACCATCCAACATAATGCGTGGTCTTCTCCTTTTTCTGCTGCCCTCCACCCTTAACCGCGTCTATCCGCATGGCATGGTAAAAGTAGAACATCTGCTGCCTCACCACCATGGCTTTTAAATAAAAAATATGGTTCTGTTCATTCCAGGAAATATATTTTTGCTAGGTTTGATATTTATTCACAAAAATATGTATTCTCAGAATTTCCACTACTCCCGAATCGTGTAGGCAAAAAGTTAATGAAATTTGAATTGTGGAAAACGAGCCCCATCGCTTTTGTCTGGTTTGTTTGAAGCGATTAAAGGTAGAGTGGTGTAGGTCATTTTTCCTCTAATTGAAAGTAGAGATATTTTATAAAAATTATTGCATAGAAACTTTGCGTTATTAAAATTGTTTTACATTTTGCAGGCGGGAAATAGACGTTTTGAATTCATTCATACTTTTAGTCTATAGTTCAACATGGATACATTACATTTTTTTCCCCCTTAACTTAAAAAAATGGCGAAAAGTGACTTACACCAATCTGCCATAACCACTTCATTTATACGACGCGTTTAAGATGATTGGTGGTAGTGCTGCTGTCTAGAAGTAAGTGCCTTAAACCGAAATTGCTCGTTTTCTACGAAGTTGTGGAATTCTGGTGGCTTTTTCGTTACCGAATCGGTATTGATATTCCGATGAAGCAGGAGGGATGTTCTGGATTGGAGAGGGATTGTCTGGATTGGAGAAAGACGGTAAAAGTCAGTTTTTTTCTCCGCGATGATCGACAGGTTTTTTATTTTATTTACCAGATTTTTTTTTTTGCGTTTTGATATCGAGCGTCGTGCATTTCTTATTTTTATCAGTTCAATGTAATTTAATTTAGTGTAGAACGTTGACGTTAAGTTCAAACATCACCGCGTTTTTTTATTTATTTATTATTTTTTGTGATTTCAGTTTAATTTGGTGTAACGTGAAAGTTGCATAAACGTTGACGTATGGGGCACATAATATTAAATTTCCGTGAAGCCAAATCAGGAATCCTAGCACAACATCGAAAGAGAGAGGCAAAATGAAAATGTACGGCTATTGAGATACCTCTTGGTCGGACTGCCGTCACATGCTTCGACATGGAATTTTAAAAAAATAGTGAAAATGTTGGCCGAGAAGGTTGCCATTTTCACCTTCTTCCATTGGCAGCGCAACTGTACGAAGCAGTGCTCATGTGTCGCGTCGATGATACGAACACAGCCGTGAGCCCGAAGGTGAAAGTGTGTGCTGTTGAAGGTTATCGTTTTCGCCTTCTTCCATTGGCAGCACAACTGTTCTAACCAGTGGTTACGTGCCGAGGTGTTGACGTTCCACGAAATCCATGACCTTCGACGGATTATCTCACCTCTAGACCGGCGCGTGCGCGCGCTTATGCAGATTAGTAGACACTAGTTGCTGATGATGGGTGATTTTTGACTGTAAGCTCCGCCCACGAGCCACGTGTCTTTCGAAGATACTCGATAGCATAGTAAGATGCCACCGCTGTCCTTTTTCAATTGTCTTCGAAAACTGTCAAATATCAAAGATATCGCTCATCTCTTTTTGTGGGGTCGAAATTCGACCAATAGGAATCGCGAAGTGATTGCGTCAGCCTGTTCTGATTTCATTGCTGGAAAATTTTTCGAACTGTTCGGTTGGTCTGTGGAGTGGTAAAATTCGAATCGTGCGTTTTTCGTGGAGTTCTGAATCACGGAGGAGTGGATACGTTTTCACCGCGTGGCGAGAGGATCGACTGGCGGCTACCCCAATACTTTTTCCCCCAAAGTTTTTAAATCTCCTCCCCCTCCCCCCGCGCTTTCCCAGGATGGTACGGTAAGGTAAGAATCTTTTGGATTAGTTTTCTCTCACAGAAACTATGGATAATTAGATAGATATGGATATTATTTGTGTGAGAAAGGATTTAAAAAAATATTCTCTCAGTAATTGTACTCGTAACAGTTTTTTCGAATTTTTTAAAACAAGGGCTGGCCGTTGTGTTTTGTTTCAGAGTGATGTATGATGATTTCAGACTAATGTTTGAGGTCGCCATTTTTTAATCTTGGGGGTTTAACGGAAAGTAATTTGCAGTCGAAATTTTTTCCGAGGTCTTTCTGTATCGCCGATTATCTTCAAAAGCGTGACTAATATCCGGTCGTCATTATTGATTTTTGGGGGCTAACCGGAAATAATGGTTGCGGTCGAGAATTTGCGATGAATTTTTATGATTATATCAAAATGTAAATAATTTTCCCAGGGTTTTGAGATTATATTGACTGCGCAATATACGAGTAGCTAAAGTATATATTATTTTCCATGGAGAAATTACCCTTACTAGTTTCGAGTCGAATTCAAATTTGGAAATATTTATAATTACTGTGTTCTTACTTCGATCACGTTTAGTTTTTGTTACAGTGGTTGGCCAATCAAGGTGCGCTAATGCGTAGTCATTATTAAATGGTGAATACTGCCGGCTGCTGTATTTTCAAACGCGCCCATCTCGCTCTTTAATACTGCGAGGCAAGTCTATGAGCGTCTAGGCTATATTTGGCCGGGATTAAAAAAGATTTATTTCGTACCGTCTAATAAGTTCCACAATATCCTCGCTTACCGGGTCTATATACGTGCAGCTGTACATTGGCGAATCGCATGAGAGGGAAGCCTTAGAACGAGCATATGTGGCTCATGTATTATACGTAGATGTTCAACGCGAACCACATTTTAATCCTCATAAGAACTTCAGTCTCCAGAAAATATTGAGGATTTTTTTCGAAACATCTTAAGCCGGCTTGGATTTATCTGTCCTGTCTGCATTGTGACTAGTGACGCCTCAAGGTGACATTCCAGAGAATTAAGTACTGTTACGATAGCTCGGTGGTCGTTGAACTATTGATAAATTTTAGGCTATAATTGGAATTATTTTGTGATCAAATTGGAATTAATTAAAATTTGACTACTTTGACGCCACTAGCGGCGACAATTACAACGTGGTTTAATGTTAAAGAATGTTTATCAGTTAAGACCTATCCGGGCATCGAACCCGGAATACGACGACCTTTATTTATAGTCATCGGTCGTCGTAGCTTAACGGTGGAGCATCCGCCATGTGTGCGACTATCCCGGGTTCGATTCCCGGCTCTGACTTTCGTTATTTCATTCCGAGGTACCGATCAAAATGTGCCTCTTTGCTCAGACATTCGTACATTGTCAATAAAAATCGGAGGTCATTTGAGGATTTGAGTCCGCCAAATTGCCTTCGCGTAGACGTAAATGTATAAAAATACATGAACGGGTCTATGTGCATGGATCTGGCTACACAATATGGATATTGTAGCTCGGATGCTAGAGTGCGCATGCGCGTACATTAATATATTCTGATGCTATAGGCACGGGGTTGGCAAGGAGTATTAGTGGGCGGGAGGGGGTTGTTTTCTGTGTGCATTTTCTTTGGTAGTATGGGGATGCAAACGCGCCGAGCGGGGAGCATCATTTATCGGCGTATTTTAACGAAATATGTGTAGCTATTTGGGGGTAGAGGTGGTGTAGCGGTGATGTTGGTGGCTGGATTTTGGGTAGGGTGGGAGTACGTTGCAAGAGTTTGGGTTTTTGGGGTGGGTGTAATATGGCGGTGCGTTTTTACAAGGGACTGGTTTCAAACTTGTTACAGTTCAAGGGGGTTGGGTGTGGTAGACTGGTGGGTGTGGGTGGTATATTTTGTAAATGGACGCCTCTCGATCTCTCAAATAGATTTTGCTATCCGGTAAGCTAGCTGTGTGTGTACCACCTCGAGAGACCCAGTGTCAACATTTGTGACTGTCTGGTCTGAGTTGGCCGTGTTAATTCGACAATTCTTAAGTTTGACTTTGTATCAAAAAGAAAATTGTAAATTAAGCTTTGAGTTCGAATTTAGTTTTTAGAATTTATTTTTGTCACAAATAGTTGTCTATTCTTAGAGAGAAAATAAAAGCCCTGCAATTGACACACTCATGCCGCCTTAAGTGGAAGTAGCGGCCGCATGTCACAGGATTAAACGAATTAACGCTTTGTTGACGAGGGGTCTCGGGAGGATGTCAACGTCCCGAATGTGTTCGACGTGTCTCGCAATCTTCCGGCCATCATAATTGTTATAGTAATGACACAGAAAACTGCTTATTTTATTGCGTAGCTGCTAGGCGCAAAGAAACTCGTGGTAATTGATTTTTCCGTATTTGCATTCGCCATTTATTTTTTAATTCAGTACAAAAATCGCTGCAGGGTTCGGTTCTCTAGGACAGGACGATCACTGCCGTTCGAGGGATTATTTTTGTGACAAGAACTCTGGCATCATTGATTTTTAATTTAATTTGAATGCTGCATTTACAAAAATTGTGGATTAAAACCGAATGATGCGAAAGGCAATATCTGCCTAGCAACATGATTGGTGGATATTTCATGTCAACTTACAATTAATTTCGTCAGGTGACACATGAAATAAGAATCCAGGTTGCTATGACGTTTACTGGCAGCAGTCTTATCGGAAAACGTCGATAATAACTCGAAATAATGGATACACCGTGCGCGCATTTCTTTTAATTTTCGAATATATATTTCCGAACAATTATTTCGTCAGACAACGATATGTTAGAGCCTAGTTTCCCAAACTGTGCTCCGTGGAGCCCTTAGGGCTCCACGGTCATTTCCCAGTTTTTTAATAAATAGATTTCCTAGTTTTTTCAATAAATACCCCCTCCTTTATCCCGGGCGTAGCCGGGCCTTTTTTCTAGTAAATAATAAAACGCCATTTACTTGTTTAATTTTGCCATTGACTTGTATGACATGGGGCTCCACCATTAAAATTGAGGGCATCCCAGGGGCTCCGCCATTGAAATTGGTTCTAAAAAGGCCTCCCGCGAATCAAAGTTTGGGAGACACTGTTAGAGCTATATTTTTTTTCCCTGTGTTATTTTTATTTTATTTTTATTTTCTTTTATGACATGTGCAATTAATAGAAATGAAAGCTTAGAAACTAAACTCTATTATTAAATGTAGTTCAATTGGCACTACCTACAATCCCAACACATTCTCAGTTCTTCAGTTTCATGTTTGTTGTAGTCCCTGTGTCGGCCACCAGAGGCAGAACGGTAGCCGCGACTGCTATTTAGTGACGTGAAAGCTGCGCGTGAAAATTCGGGGCGATCGGAATCTGTAATCCGTTCCAATTGGTGCTGACTTTGTCGTGTGAGATGTGCAGGGGGTGGTGGTGCTGATGGGAGGAGGAGAGGGTAAAGGAATGGTGGAGCCAGTCTTGGGGCAATTTGTCACTTGATCTCGGATCCTTCGCACTAAAAATCGAGCTCTATAACTTTTCTTTTTCTGCGCTCGTTTTTTTCTCTCCATCCCCCGCCTCTTCTTACGTTACTGTTGAAACTTCATGTCGAATTTTGGAATCGCTTTTTTTGGCGTCGGCATTTCGTCTCATTCCTTGGTTTGTTTGTCTCGGGGTTAGAGTTTTTTTTTGTGTGGGTGTAGAACACAAATCACGGGGTTACCACCACAAGGTTCACCACTTCCATGAGGGTCGCCACTGTCGTCCCACACACGTTAGCGGTGAACAGCCGCGTGTCGATGAGTGTGTGGAGCGGGGAAGGAGGATTGGTGGCACAAATGACGGAAATAACACAAACGCAAATTGTTTTCCGTACTCGTGTCTCCAATAGGGGATTGCAGAAACTGGTTGAGCTAAATGGCTGTAGGGGGCGCTAGGAGCGCCATGGCGGCACATGATTTTCAGTTAGACAGGCGCCGCGCATGTACGTATTAATCTAAATTTAGCCGTGCC
>JAUJYS010005568.1:0-10962 GCA_033995665.1 Melogona broelemanni
TTGCAAAACCGAATGATCTACAACGAGTCGTATTCGATTCCAGGGTACTGATGAAAATGCGCCCACAGAAAATCCCATAGCAACAACGAGGGATTCAGATTCTTCTGGTATGCTATTCATTACAGTGATTGCCAGCAAAAAAAAAACTTGCTTTAATTAAGCGATAGAAAAAGGTTTGCCAACTGCACCAAGTAATGACCATTTAGTCATATTTTTTTGCTCATTTATTAATATTGTGTTCTGGATTAAAATGCTTCGTTTCGTTTCGAGCGGTTTCGCGAAACACTTTATGTGCACAGTAATTGGTCCCCCAATTAAGAATGAACGATTTTGCATTCGTGAGTCATCCTCAAGTTCAACTCGAGTCGCATCAGAAACGACATCGCGCTCTTAACATGTTCATCTCAGCGTCATTAAACCAATTTTTTTTGCCGAGTCGGGCGCTTATAACTCGAGCGAAATTGACGACTTGCCAACGAAAAAGCGAAGCAATTAGTTTTATAATGCAAGTGACACAAGTGTGACAGCTTATAATGCAATGACCCAAGTGTGCAACTACAATTGCTGCGTCCAAAACAAATACAGCAATCGAAACTATTGATATGTGAATGATGAATTAATTCGAGAAAATTGTTTGGTGTGGCAAATATAACAATGTATCTTAAAAATAATTCATCCATTCGTGTCATTCATCATGCACGTACTTAGGAAGAACTTCACAGCTACATAAAATGCTATAATATACGCAGCAGTGTGCAAGGGTGATTCAATAAAATTGAATGAAAAAAAAAATATTAATCGATTTGATTGGAATTATGCACGGGCACACAAGGGAAGGATATAGCGGTAAATGTCGACCAAATGCTCGACATTTCATTGATTGAATTCTTTGAATTTGACACGAGTTCAATGTTGCTCAAAAATGCTCGGAACCTAATGAATATGTTAAACTATTTTATTGGCCAATCAACACTTGGTGGCAACGTATTTAAGCGCATATGTGCTGCAGCCAAACAAAAAATAATAATAATAAGACATTCGATGTAGAAACCATTAAGAAAAAATAACCTTCATCGAAATGTACATCAAACAAGCATACCACACACAGCAAGCTATATAGGTATGTACTTCACTGGATCACCCTTTTTTTTGGCATTAATAATCACCTACTCAACATGACGAATAGTGCAACGCGTCGTTTCTGACCTATGATATGGACTTTCATTAATGAAGTTTCGTAATATAAGAAGACCGAAAATAAAACGCACTCAATTCGACAAGCGCAGCAGGTACATGATGATTACCTGGCTCATTATCGCGCATCAAACTTGTTCAAATGTTTTGTGTCACAAATTGAAGGTCTAGGTTCACAAAATATTTATCTACGCTACACTTTGATCGCAGACGGTCCGGGAACTGTGTGAACGCTGACGCATGTATTGTGACACAATATACCATAGGTCGCGGAACAGAGCCAAAGGTAACGGTACAAGTTCCACTAAGCAAATAACAATATTAATAAAAAAATACCATCTATAAAGGATAGCCTCGACATGTCTGATAACTATTTTTTACCAGCAGGGGCAAATTCTACGGCACGTAGTTCAACAAGTGATTGGTGGCACACTTCAGTATTGTGTAACGTCGACTGAAAGCTTACGATTTAAACGTTCTGTCACTAAGGTAATGAACGCCGTCAATAATCATTTGTACTATGAGTCTATGACCAGTTTTCCTCTCACAAATCAATTCTTAATATGTTAATAGGTTTTCGGCGTTAGATAGATTTTATTGACACTTTGCGACAGAGGTGAAATATTTTCCAACAACAACTTGACTTCGGTGATCATTTCTGACAGGTGATTAGTGATACTTTCTGATATGCTTCTAACTTCAATAAAATATATTTGTTTGTATTTTTTTATATCAACTTTTTAAAAATAGGGTGTAATTAGCAAATAAATAATGTTCTTGATGTGAACGGTCTATCGCCCTCTCGCTTGACAGTTGACCTCTAATCACTTTTTTATATTTCGAATTTCTGCATTGCATATCACTACATCCATCACTACATCCCCTCGTGTTTGCAGTTTGCTTTTACAGTGTCTGAGTGGCACATTTGTACCAGTACTCAATAAACAAAAGCATGCATCGTGAATAGAAATTTCTAATTATTGCGAATTTTCGAATTCCTATTAATTCAAAATGTTCTTAATTAGAATCTCAACAAGAGAAGTAAGTAGTCACACTAATCACCCGTACATTTAGTCATTTGCATCAGGTTTATTTTCGCTTTTTCAATCATACGTTTGATTATGAATTAAGGATGGGGAGACAATTCAAATTTATCATCAGTTTAATTAGTTTCTTTTAAAAAAATGAGTAAATGTAAAAATAAATTTATTCATTACAAAAATAAGCAAATTCATTTTGAATAGATTTTTGTATTTCAATAAACGGTAAACTGGGTGTCAAATTTTAATATACAAATTTGACACCCAGTTTACCGTTTATTGAAATACAAAAATCTATTTAAAATAAATTTGCTTATTTTTGTAATGAATAAATTTTATTTTTACATTTACTCATTTTTTAAAAAGAAACTGATTAAACTGATGATAAATTTGAATTGTCTCCCCATCCTTAATTCATAATCAAACTTATGATTGAAAAAGCGAAAAGAAATGTCAGCCCAGCCTGTTAGTCAGTGTAATTAATGTACGGGCTGTCTGACCAGCGCGTTGCCAGGCTATCGACGCACCAATGTCATCGACCTCGCCGTCGGAACACAACGCCAATGAAATATGAATTTGACCTGACCGTGCGCGTCCCCAATATTACTAGTAACACTTGTTCGAATCGTCACAAACGTACATGTACACGTACTGATGAATGCGTCGGGCAAATTCAATTCAACTCATAAAAGTGAGGCTGCGATTTTACAAGTGGTTTTGGTCAACATTTCTGTCAAAATATAATATAAAAAACAGGTAAAAAAATGTAAAAAGGAAAAGGATACAAGAATCGCTAGAATTTCTTTCGCTCGTTATTTGGTGGTTTTATCCACCTCGCCAATTGTGTTTGTAAAGATTTACATATATTGTTTACAGGTATATTCAAGTGTTTTGTTGTTATATAATTTAATTTATAATTGTATAACAAAAAAAATGATAATTCTCAATTTTTTACTGATATTGTTACATCTGATATCTTTATCCAAAAATATATTTTGTCATTTATAAATGGCGCTCTTACGATTCGCACGAAAACAGTGAAGTAGCGTGTCCCCCTACACTTTTACTCCACACGTACACAAATAAAAGTTCTAAACATTTGGCGATCCACTTCGCTGAGCTCACACACACACATATTAGAAACACGTGACCCAGTTTTCGCCGCTCAACGACAGTCACTAACCTTCTCTTTCTGGCACCCCCCGAGAAATAGAAAAAATGAATATCCGAAAGGTGGAGCTATCTGCGGAAACCACATCTCCCACGTGCCTACTTTTATGAACTGAAGTACTACAGAGCTGAAACATCTACAGTACATGTACAGTGAGGTTATTAAAAAATATGTTAGTAATCATTACTCCGTTCGTATTTGACCTCATGGGGGAAATCAGCCCAGTATAGTAGTATTTCGTTTTTCAAAAAATAAATTATAAATAAAAATATTTCAATATATTGCTTCGAAGAAGCCTTTCAATTTGCAACGCGCAATGCGTGTTTTCGGCAAAACAGAATTGCGATGGTCATAAAAACAATATATTCCATAACCATCCGCTTAACAAAATTGCTAATGAGGAACAAAGTGTCAAATATCGATTGCATCCCAAAGAAACGGTGGTTCCTATACTCAAATTGTAAAGTTTGGCCGTTCGATTCATAGTCGATTTGTACGTGTCACGTGTCTATGGTCAACTCTGACTATATATTCAAATTGCAATTTAGTATTTCAATGAATACGAATACTGGAAGTGACATTTCAGTGTAAAAGATTTGAAAATCTTGGTTGATGAGATGTAGCGACATTTCCGTGTGAAACAATTGACATTTTGAGTGACATGAAGTGACCATCCGAAATGCCTTGCTCTTGCTCTGTGACTAGATCGATCAAGGGACGGCACTATCGTCAATAAATCACCACGGAATCGCTCAAATTAACAATCACCAAGTGTCTGGAGCAAATTAATTATTTGTGTTCGCAATCTTACCGGATACGTCCGGCGGCCACGGTCCTGATAGCGGACGGACCGCAGCGAAAGAAGAAAGTCCGTAGAAGCAGCATGTCTGACGTCTATTATTTAATAATACGACCGCACTATAATACTGGTTACGTTACGCGATTTTGTATGCAATTTTTTTGATTGGCCAGTCACGAGCAAAAATTTGCAAGCATATCGAAGTTGGTCGATTGAAGAACTAAACAGTGCCCTAGACAGACAAAAGCTAGTGGATCAGAAGAAAAATCCGGTAACGTAAAGGTAGCAGGAAAAAAACAACAAAATGGTCCAACGCTGCCGATTTCAGATGTTAACTTTTTAAAACCCCGCACATACACTGAAAGCACGTTTTCCTTAACACATTATTAATTAGCACAGATATAAATAAAAAAATATAAAATTAACATAAAAATGCAGCTATAAATATGCATAATAATAAAAGTGAATACGCGTAGAACACCGAACAGAATTCATGTACACCGAAACAGTTGATTTAGTGGAGGCAATATTTTGACGACCATTCTCGGAATCGCCAAACCCTCCAAATGAAAGGCAGAAATCGCCTCGCCAAAACAATTCGGCAAGAAAAAGCTTGGTGAGACGATATTTGTGCTCTTTTGTGTGTTGGCAAAGTGAGTTACTGGAACGAGACGTGTTTTGTTACCCAGTTTTTTTTTTATTTCCACCACCAACAACAAAACTGGTTCTATGCCTACTATCTGTCCGTGTAACGTCGACCGTTACCCGAATGTTGTACCGCGGAAGCTGTTCTGTAAGGCAAGGTGTCCCTCTCTCGCTAAGAACGAAATCGGGTCAGTGTCTCGCGCAAGCGATACGATGGAAGGAGGCATTGACAGCTGTTCGCTCAATTTTGCTGTTACGGGACACCGAGCATATAATCGTCTCGATCTAATAATAGGAGGTAATCGATTTCTGAGGGGTGGATCTTCTTCTACTTGCATTTTTATTTTACCGTTTAGTGGGTGCATCGCTGAGGGTGCTTGGTTAGTTTCCAAAAAATATTGGTTTGTTGAGGATTTACCATTACCAAATAAACAATTTGGCTTTTCTGAATTATTTTCTTTACGGGTTTATGGTGGGGGTCAATATAGATGCCCACATTTTTTTCTAATAGATATTGCCTCTTACCAAAGCAAACATCACATTTCACAAGCCCTCTGCCATGCGCCAGTTGAACAAAAGCCACGACTTACTAAAAGTTCCAATTCCAAACGATATTGATGTTGAGGAAACGGCGCAAAAAAAATACTATTCTAGAAATGTTCTTCAAACAGCCCTAATGTCGCAGTAGAAAAACGAGCTTTCGTAAACATAAATACAGTTCTGCAAACTGAATCGATAAAATCCTATGAAACGTAGGACTGAAACCTTACACCGCCCTCACAGCATCTAAAAAAAATATAAAATTAACCATTAAAAATGGATTGTTGTCTGAGCCGTTGGGTTGCAATAGCTAAATTATAAATATTTCCTCGTCCAGAGAAACAGAAACGGCAACTTCTTGTGTGATATTCATTAAAATAATTAGCAAGAACTTTTAGCACAGTATCGTACAGATGTTAATGAGACTGCGTACTCGATGTATGTATATATTACAGTTGGAAAATTACATAAAATACATACAGTTTGACTCCTCCTGTGGGTTACGCGATTTTACCGGCTGTTAGGACGAAGCTAAAATCGTGTGACCCACAGGAGGAGTCATACTGTATGTATTTTATGTAATTTTCCAATTGTAATATGCATACATCGAGTACATAGTATCATTAACGTCTCCTTACGATCCTGTGCTTAAAGTTCTTGCTAAATATTTTAATAAATATTTTCTGTTTCTCTCTGGTGGAGGAAATATTTATAATGTAGCTATAAAATTAACTATTTGCTATAATAAATTTAGCTATAAAAGTGCACTTCTAAAAGCTATTCCCAATCAAGACAGTCAGCAAAGAGCAAGTTATGGACCAATAGCGAAACAGTGGCCTTGTCTTTTTTTAGCACATGGACTCCAAAAGCATTCCAATGCGAATGACGCGCGCGTGAATTGTAAACAAATACGAAGTTTAATCGAGCCCTCGATGTTTGAACGTTCCCACGGCTGAAGCAATACGTGAACAAATGTTCTCATCCGGTTTGAGACGCGCGTGACAATGTCAAGTTCTGATCCTAAAATCTCGATGTTGTTTCTAATATTTATAGAATTCATTTTTTTTTATAAATATACCTTACAATTTATCTGGATTCTGGAATGCCAAAATACGATGGTGGTGCAAAAAAAACACCCCGAGACAGATCTATAATTAAATGAGAAATACTGCTTAAATGTATAAATTAATTAAATCAGTGAAACCCGTGCCCGTACGTTAAGCGCGATAAAGATCACTACATAGGTCAGAAACCTATACTAGTCAAATTCTAAATTACAATGTCGCCCCTGTGGTGGCTTTGACACGAATACGTTGGTAAGCCTCCTTAAAAACAATACGAAAAAATATACGAACTAGTTATACTTAATTTACTTATTTTTACCTCTTGCAAAACAAAACATTGTCGACACAAATATTTCGTGAATTTTTACGTAACTCACGTTTCTCGTGCTAAAAAAAACATATTTTACTTTACTTCCATGCCATACACACAGGTAAACCACGCCCTCAATTTGCAGGCGCATACGGTGCAACCAGGTGCGAAGTAGAAAACAGAAAGGAAGACGTTAAAAAGAAAAAAAACTGCCGGGTTCAACAAAATGTCTATGCCTCCTCGGTGAGGTGACCTCAATACTAGAGAGCGGTTCCTGCACATTTTTACAAGCTTCCGAAAACTTCTCCTTTTCATATGAAAACCGCAGACTCGGTCATGCACAATAGAAAATACAGTATGTGGGCTGCACAGTACGGAAACTACCTCATTAAACTATTTATTCAAGTATTTCCATAAACATTTGGCTGATTTGTTTCTGAAGTTACCATAATATTGGCGAAAACAAAATGCGTGATGCGCATTTTTTTGTTTTCGTTAGCCTTATCTTGTTTGATTTGGCCGTACTGCTATTTCTACCCTAACTTGTATATTTTTATTTTTTTTTATCATATATGATTGGAGCGTATCTGATTTTATCACCGGGTCACTTTTTTAAAATAATAAAATAAAACAATTGCTGTTTGGCCAATGTGATAAGGGTATAACATTCAAAACACAAATAAAGTTGTTTTCAAAATTGATCAATGAAAAAGTACGACTCGTCATAAGTTCGGTCGGTAGTACAACCGGCTGCGGTTCGGCGGTACAGGGTTCGATTCCCGGCGCGGGCTCTCGTTTATTCGATCCAGGGGTACTGGTGAAAATGAGCTCCTCACCCATGAGGGGCACAGAATATCAGAAAGTAACATTCACTACAGTGACCAAGAAAAATAAAAATGAAATAGAAATGGGCGCTATTCAAAAATTAAAAAAAAATAGCAAAACAAAAACAGAAACCTAAGAAAAACTCAAAAAATTAATTTCATTAGCGCAAAATAAAATAACAATAAATAAATAAATAAAATTTTGCTCATTCTAGATATGATCAACGCTTTTGCATTCCAGCCTGTTTAGCTTTCGAATTAAAAATTCCTGACTGGCGAAGAAATGCAGGTGGTTCTATAAAAAAAAATAATTACGTATTATACAAGTCTATTTCTGGCTATATATAGGTGCTATAAAAAATATTAAAAAAAAATTGTGTCCGTGCCTTGAGACCTAACTGACCGTATTATCGTCTAATTGGTATGCTGCCATCCTGCCCTATCACTCCGAACTGAAATCATGGGCGCAACCTACTTCGTGAAATGAGCGAAAACAGGGAGGACGGCAACCACTCATCTTATTGATTACCCACCGGGTAGAAAGAATACAATCTGTGAACAAGGTATTTTTGCAGGTACACACGAACGTTGTCATGGCAACAAGTCCCCCAACCCCAGTCTCACGTGGCCAATTCGCAAAGTGTCGCCGGGCAGCACCTCGCGAAATAATATTGGTAGGAGCCATGAAACTCCAAAACTGACATATCGCATACATTTGCATAGCTCTGTGGACAAATAAGAATAATCCTTGTAGTCGTAAAAGACTCTGACAAATTATAAATAACAAAATCGCATTGCAAATTAACGACAACAGTTGAAGTCGCAATAGTTATTGGTAGAACCCGGCCTCTCCCTGGCTTTACGTGACGGGCCGCCACGGCGCCTTAATTAAGCAAACTGTAGCCTTGACATTGCAGCTGTGACATTGCATACTTCTCCTCCCCCAGGTAGGAACGTTTGTCTTGATAACGAGTCATTGTCTGCAGGTGGCGACCAATAAATTTACACGATATATATAATATTAACTATAATCAATGTGCAACTCGTGATCTCTGCAGACAAAGGACATTATTTCAAAGAGAATGACATTCAAAGTGGATGTCACCTGGAGGGTCCACATGATTACAATAAATAAAATCGTTTTTGTCAAGAGAAGCTCCCGATTTATAAGGCAAATCTGGTTGCATATTTATCAGGCAGTGTCACGAAATCGATTGTCAAAATGACGGGAGGTACCGCGAAGGGATGACCAGAAAGCGAATCCCCAAAAATCGCGGCCATTACGCGGCATACCATGCCGCATGCGCGTAGCATATGGAATTGCCTTCAATCGCGTATTAAAAAGCTTGGAACAGTCGGAATTATTTATTATCAACATGCGCAATGTTAAAATTAAGTCATGGTGATGCTCACCTAGGTTCAGCAGGATACGGCAATAATATTACAGTTCCCGAAGATAGAAAAAAGACGCGGTTGTTTTCAGGGACAGAGCGAGGATGCTCTTTGTTGAGGGGCACTTTAGAGGGGTGACCACGGGGATCTTTGACAAAGAGACGACTGACGGACTCAAGAATAGGAAACGGTATGCGCTCCGTGGTTACTGCGTCATCAGATACACAACCACAGCTGTTCGTTGAAGCCGCCGTCAACAGTGTAAACTAGACAGCTATCGATCAGTAGGAAAAAGGACAACAACTGCATGTGGGGGCAAACTATTGGAATTTCGTGAAGCCACTTTTTGGGTTATTCGGCAAGTTATCCAAAAATTAGGATTGTGAAACCTAAAAATTCGAAAAAGAAAATGACAAACAATTTTTGCACGTTTTGCTCATCGATTTAGACTTTTTAATATTTCAAAATTTTTAGATAAATTTACAAAATTTACTTCCCTTCACCCAGATCCAAACCATATGATGTCGAAGCATGTTGCAGCATACCGACCACAAAGGTCACACACACTATCGTCTCAGTGCAGAGACAGTCTTACAAAAACTATTAGGCAGTCTATTCGAGTCAATGGCGCCAGCACGCGGCTGGATGAAAAGGAAAACAGGCACGCAAACTGGAGGGATGCAGATGCCGACACGAGAAAGTAAAAACGCAGCGTGCGCGCTATAGAGCCGGTCCGACGGATCAGCGATTTTTAAACTGGCGTTCTCAAAAGCAACCTTATAAGCTTGCGCCACTATATTTTCCTTGTTATTTCATCCTTTGAAAAAAAATCCATTCAATTGATTTGGAAGAAAAACGAGCAACTCCATTTTGTTTATTTCACAGCGACAAGTACTGTAATGAGTCGGGTGAAGTCCCAGTCCTGTAGGAAGGGTTCAAGTTCGAATCCGGATTGGTACAATTTGTTCCTATTGTTGTACAATTCTACAAGTTGTACCGGTACAATTAAAAAAAATTGTAGAATTAAATAATAATAAGTCTGTACCAAGGCACTTGGCCATACTTGACATAAACAACATCTAATTTACCTCTTCACCAGTGACAAAACATCTTCCAGATTTCATTTAGATTTAGTTTTGAGCCAAACTTGACAATCGGATGGAGAGAAAAATGCATTTGCTTCGAATCTTATTTGAAAACGGGCGCCACACAATCATCGAGTCTACCGTCCGACCATCAGAGGGCACCACTAGATTCTGCACTTGCAATTTGAAGCCGTCTGCTACACAGTACACATGAGGAGCACCATGTATTTCTTTACTTGACCCGCGCCACCAAACTGACCAAACTTAGTCACAAACTTGTAAAGTTAAACAAAAAGTGTATCTGCATTATTGGAGACACATCTCAAGACACTGTGTTTTTCTGTAAATTTGACCATGGCATTCAGAATGAGCAGAATACCCGGTCGCCAATGGCACAAATTAGTGACCAACACCTCTGCGGAGGTCGGACTGCAGCTGGCCACCCGCGGCACCACCGCGCTCAACCAGCGTCGGTTCCCGCTGACCATCGGTCAAGACAGGCCGTATCACCACCACTCGAACGAAGTATTAACAATGAAGAAGACGCAGACACGATCCATCGAGTTCTCCATCTGTCAACGGAACTGGATTCTGTTGACGTCGCCGCTGGTGGACACCTCGAGGGCGGCGCGTCTTGTCAACAACTTTGGTTGTTCGCTCGCCATCCGACTGATGTCGACAGTCTCGTCTGGTCGGAGTCGGCTCTTAACGGCGAAATCCGCGAGTCAAATGCCGGTTCGCCATAAAAGCAAAAAGGGATCGAAAAAATCTAGGGTAGTACAACCGTTTTTGTTTATATACCTCATTTTAGATATTTAAATATGGTTGGTTAGTCAGTCCTGGGACTGGTTTTAACAGCAGGGTGTCGTCTCCGGACCCCGACCCTCGATCCCCCGAC
>JAUJYS010005569.1:0-10961 GCA_033995665.1 Melogona broelemanni
TCCCGGCTTCGCCCGGTTAATACCGATAGACTGAACTCTGAAAAAAGTTGGATAAAGTTGGTTCGGTGACGGATCATAAATTTGTTTCAGAGTCAACACAGACTCAGATTGTGTTGTGAAATCTGGGTTCGATTCCAGGTCTGGTTGAAAGACAATTAATCCTAAATATTTAAGCTTTGAGGCCAACTGCGTCATCCACAAATTACAACAACATTTATTTAAATAAATATCTCGATACTTTCGATGTAGTTCCCTATCGAATATGCAATACCAACGATATTATCAGCTATCTCGCAACTATCGTTCAAATCATGTTCAGAAGGTTGATCATAGATGTCGCTCGCCACCATTTAATACCTATATACGTTGGCATAGCTTGGAATAATTATAGCTTAGATAATAGAGGCCAATATCAAAATAATATTGAGCAAATAAAAAAAACATAAACGAGAAGATGTCAAAATAAATTGCTTAACTTCGCCGCGGATAAAAAATAGATAAATAAAATACATAATTGGCCACAATTATGGTAATAATAATAAAAAGAGTAATAATTACGGTAAGAGTCCAAAAAATTAAAACCACTAGGCCAAATAATCTATAATTCTAGAACCGGCGACCACGTATCCAAATATCTATTGTCAAGCCAACATCGTACAAAACGTCGTTATTCTCCAACGACAAACTTATTTCTTAGCCCATCACCCTCAACACGGCTATTCTCACAACAGCAAGAAAGCCACCCCCATCTTTTCTCGGGCAATAACGGCCAAGATGAGTTCGGTGAAAATGGCGGCGTGAAAGTCGTTGTCGAGACCGTCACATCTGAGAAACCGCGCCCTTCATAAACCGTTCATCAAAGTGTGGTGGTGATGAGGTTGTGGGAAAAGGGTGGGGGAGGGGGGAGGGGAACTACCCACCCACGGCGGACTTCTCTCAATTTGACCCAGGCATCTATACTACGAAACCTGCTAACAATGGCAATCACCGTGCAAATGTGCCAAGACGTTTTATTTTTGGAAAGCGCAGATAGGAAAGAGATGATGATGGGACGATCGAGGAATTGGGGGTGGGAGCTAGTGTTGCCCGGAGTCACCTAATAAATGGAATCGGGGTGGTGGTGGTGTGGCGCGTGGTTGATGGGATAGGGGGCGCTGTCTGCTCAACCGTGAAACTAGAACGGTGGCGAGCGGGGATATTTGGAACACCTATCGTACCGGTATACGGGGGCCGGTCATGTCTGGTGAAACACCATCTAGCGAACGGGTAAGGCAACCAACATACAACTGGAAAACACTTACAAAAAAAAAGGAAATTTTAAAAATATGAAATGAATTGTTAAATATTATTAAATAATTATTCTATTAATAATCGCCTGGGATGAGGTGGAGAGACACAATTTTTTTTAATCACTACAGGATTTATACTCCTCGTGTCGCTATGGCAATATGTGAAGGGCAGGGAATGGAAGGGAATTAAAGGGGAATGGCAGCTCGTATAGTCAGGCTGCCTTCATTCCTAAGCTCTGGATTGTCTCAAGAAATTTATCGACAACGCGTGTTGTCAATACATTTGTCTCCACCTCATCCCAGGCGAAGCCGGGGCATTTTTCTATCAAGACAAACTAGTTGTTTTAAGAAAAAAAAGTGTCAGCCGAGAGTTGAACTCGAGATCACCGGTATGTGAAGCGAATACGTTAACCACTGGACTATACGAGACTTGTGCGCTGTTTGAGCTGATTTGACGCTATAGTATATGTAAGGCACGCACCCAACGACAAGAAGTGAAGGGGGGGTGTAATAGTCACACTATGTGAGTCACACGCACAGAGGCACAGGCGAAACAGAACAGGCCTCAGGAACCAAAGAGTTACCAGTCACTGACATACACACACATACACCACATTGAGGCTTATATATTTTCAAAAATGTAAAATAAATTTAATATCAAATATCTTACCGGTTAAACGTCGAATCGACCCAATTGGAGAAAACTTGTTCATGATGTCACCAGTAGCCAGAAACGACTCAAAGGATCATGACAACAACAACCTGTTAAATTATACAATAAATAAATTAGTTCAATCTAAAATAAGTAATAAATTAGTAAGATTTATACCAACTACCGCACATTAAAAAATTTCCCTGCGCAGATACTTAGAGCAATTTTTTAGTTTTTTAAGAGGAAAGAAAAATTTAGAGGCAACAAAGAACTTTTTTCCATTAAGTTCCATTGCCACATAGCAACTTCATCCATGAAGCAAACAGACGTATGAATTTCATACATCCGCGGCATACAAATTTTTAATATCATGTCAAACATAGGCTATCAAGCTGGGAAAAATTATGTTTTCTCCACAACTCATAGTCAATCATAGAAACGGAAAAGGAATGGAAAAGTTCCAGGTTACTTTTGAAAAGGAATTAGTAACGACAGGTTCGTTTTTTTTATTTCTGGAGGAACTGGAACAGGAACCGGTTCCTCTTTTAATGGAAGGATCGGGAACTGTAACGAGTTATTTTCAAAAGGCACGAACCGAATATTATTCGTTTTGAAAAACCATCACGTTATTGTTAAAATTCCGTCCTCCATTCAGGATCAACCTTCAGCATGGAAATCTTATGAAATGGGAGGGCTGCCAAGCGCAGAGATTCACACCACTACGTAGATACGGGAACAGGAAACTCGTGCTGCACACAGCACGTGCCAAACGCCCGATATTCGAACTCGACCGAGCGTGAAACTAGCACGGCCGCCAGAGTTATGGTCTTGCGGCCCGCGTTTGATGTGCCACGTTGCCGCCCTCCTCCAACAACCGAACTATACTCCGAGACTGGAGATCACGTGCTATCTATGTGTAAGCGAAGGAAGCAGGCGGGGGGGGGGGGTTCTACGTGTGATGACAAACCACTTCGGCACCATCCTCGCCTCTTTACCACCCCCCCCTCCTCCAACAAACGCTTTCAGAACCGAGCGATCAGAAAATCCAATCGACGCATTCCACCCCCACCACCCCTAACTTCAATATTGCTGCCAATCTAAACTTAATTGATGCTATCCAGCTACGCAGACCAGCATGTGGAAATAAAACCGTGAGACCAATGCCTGTAAGTTGTGAGATACACGTTCAGGATCCCTACCTAGGTCAGATGACTATACAGTAGTATATAAGACTAGGTAGAGTATATTGGCAGTAAATATAGTAGTAGCGGTAAAAATAGGACATCTTCGTCCGTGGCTGCTCATTTGACAACCTGATGTAGGCCACTCCGGGGCTCCTTGCGGGGAACACATTGTAATTGTGGGCATGCAGCAACTGTTTATCCCATATTGTTGTGAAGTAAGCCTGGTAATTTGGAGTATTTCTTTTCATCGGATAAATATTTGTATCCAAAAAAGAAATTCGGAAATATCTTCTGAAAGTTTATTTCTTCATTTGTTTGTAAGCTAGCTTCATAATTCGACTTTTATCATATATTTAAGTAAGGTAGGTCAACGCAAGTACAGCGAAATAAAGGTGTCACCCTGATAGAGCAAACAGTGCTAGCTTTGGTGTATGTGGAGATACCAACCTTTTCGTGCTGCCCACAGCATCGGTATATAAAGCGTAAAACATAATAAAATAAACTATCTGATAAAAGAAATTATTTAATTTATAATTCAGTTATTTTTTTAGTTCATTTTTGTCTAATAAGCAAGCAAATTAAAATGTATCCTAATTCAAGAAAATGTTTTCCATGAAATTCAATGACTATATTTGAATAAATTAAAAATATTGGTACATCCACTTACAAATTTAGTTTCCCTTGGCAAAGACACAATTTCCCCAGCTCAAGAGCAATAATAGTGTTGCAAACCCCTTATGAATGCCCCAATGAATGTCTCATGAAATGAAATAATTTCTAGAAAAGTTTGTCCAGCCATGCTCTAAAACCCGGAAGAGCTGAGCAAAAAAAACCACGAGGTTCCATTGAAACTGTGCGAGCGATATTCCCGTATACCAACGGCAATTCCCTCCTACATCGATACTTTTCTCTCTGCTTTATGGACTGTGAAAAAATTGCTTAATAACTGTACGAAAGAGAGAGAGAGAGACGTATATAACGTCATCAGAGTTAGTCCCCGCCGATCATCGAATTGGCTGCGTCGTACGAGCCATTGAGTTGGGCCAAAATCTGATGAAGGTTTCCGTGGGTGGTGGTGATGCTGATGGTGGTGGTGGTAGTGGGTGGTTGGTAAATCAACCCCTTGGTGCAGAAAAGGGCAATACCGGAGCCGCTGAGCCGTGAAATTGGATTGGGGTCTAAATACCCGGGATGATGCTCATACATCAAATTATTGAATCTGGATCGTGCGGGATGATGGCAAAGAAAATGGTGAAGGGAGAGACTACGTACGATGACAGTGGCAAAAGACGGCTACATTGTTGGGTTTGCGTTCAGTCCACATGAGTCCACATGAGATCACGTGAAATTCTCCGCACGTGCGGCTTAGAAATTAGGAATATCTCGTGCAATGTGAAGCAATGGACAAATGACGATTTTGCTCCACCTGACATCATGGCCAGAAATAGCAATTGATTAGCCAGAAATTGTGTTTTCTTAATTCCTGATCACCGTAGTGAATAGCACTACAGGAGATTCTGTATCTCTCGTGTTGCTGTGACAATATGTGCGGGGCACAATAAATAGACTTGGCAGAGCATTCGGGAAAAAACTTGAAAATATGTAATTCCAAATCCAGTAATTATTTTATTGACCAACGAAGAAGGCATCACAACTGAAAGCTCGTGTATTTTTTTTTCTGTACCTAACGGATTAGAAGTGTCGAACAATCGGACTTTATAACACTGATTATATATTTACGTTTAATCGGTTTTTCTCAAATAATTCTAAAGTTAAATGCGATAATAGTCAAAAGTAAAAGATACAAACGTTGACTATTCCCGACAGTATTTTTTCCAGCAATCGATTTTGACTTCCATCATGAAATCCCGGTAACTTACGCATGCGTCAGGATAGAGGTCTCCATACATCAAGCGTGACGTTGGGGGGTGGAGGCAGAGGGGGTGGGGATGAGGAATGAGGGTGTGTGGGTGGTGGTGGTGGGTGGGTGACCTCACGCATCCTCTGTCAATGGACGGCGTGAGTCCACCAGTCAAAACTCGCTTTACAAAACATACATAATCAGGAAACCTTGTGTACATTTTTGTGGGCGGTTTTTTTTTTTCTTTTCTTGGTGGGATGGTGGTGGTGGTGTTGGAGATGACGTGGTGCAATGTTCGGTATAGGAACGGAACGGGTAAGTTCCGTTTCTAGGATCTGGTTCCTTTCCTGATTCAACGCCTAGCTTCCTTTTCTGTGTACAGAGTTCCATTTCCAGGGTTCTAGGATTCTAGGATTTACAAGGGTTCTAAGATTACCAGGGTTCAATTTCTAATTTCTACGATTAAAATTTTGCAATGTGTGTCGACAGCGGAACTATTTTACAGCATCAAACAGAAACTGCTAAGATTTTGGTCAGCGTCCGCAAATCGGCATCATGAATGCAAGAACACAAAAATAATTGTGAACCTTACATCACTTGGCACCTTTTTGTAAATACTTTTTTAATCAAAGAAACATAAAAGGATGGGGAAAATTCCATGTTCCTTTTTTAAAAATACCTATGATCGCCCAGGTTTCATTATCATTTTTTTTTTTTTAATTTACCGTAGCGCCTAGTGCACTACAGGAATACTGCACACTCGTGTCTCATTGGAGATATTAGTTTCTGAGGTTTTCTGAGATTTTCTGAGGTTTTATGAGAGTTTCTGAGATTTTAGTTTCTGTAGGAACTGGAACGGAGAACTGATTTCTTTTTTCATGGGAGTAACGGGTCCTGGAATGGGGTTGCTTTTCAAAAAGAAACGAACCCCAACACTGAATCGAGGTGTCGTAGTTAAAGGAAGAGGGTGGTGTGGAGGGGTGGGTGGGTGTAGAACGTGGATAATAAGACGCTCAATAGCGACACCCCGCGGTCATCGATGGCAACAATGGGCCCACAAATATATGGATGGGATTCCGATGACCGAGGTCGACGTCAGTGGGGGGTCGGAGGGGTACACTTGACAGGGTGAATGGTGTTGGTGGTGGGTCCATGGAGAGAGACCGGTCTGGTCGGCCGGAATGATTAATGACCAGTTCGCAACTCATCGGGATGCTGGAAAGACATGCCAGAGTCGATGCATTGGAATGGAGCACACGCCCATCATGGAACAATATTATTCCTACAATACCAATGCGCCACCCCTAACCACCCGCTATCCACTCAACTACCCACAGAGTTAAAGCCACCATGTTTGGCGAGTGTCACGACGAATTTACACTGTACCGGTTGATCTAAGCATACCCATTTTTTTTTACGTGTATACGTTTTTATTTAAGCATACACAATTTTTTTACGTATATACGTTTCTTGGACGAAGACTGGTGGAAACGGAAGCCGTTCGGTTCGAGAAACTTGCAACATTACATCGGCATTAACTGTTTTGTCACACAGTACTTACATACAATACTTCGGACATTCTTTTCCTAGTACTGTAGTATTTGAGTTGTTTACTCTTGTAATTTTTTTATACAACATTGTATTAAAAAATGCAAGCCTCTTTTCAACCATTGCCGTTCCTATACACTTTAACGTTATGATATTGCTTTAAACAAATATAAGAACGTGGTTCGGTACAGCGACGATATAAAGACAAGCAGAGTTTGGCGAACTCTCCATCATAAATAAAGTAAACTATTTTTTTATTAAGAGGCGGCATTTGCAAACAATAATTCAATGTGGGCGCAGTGATCAACGAAATGCTGATTCACCGTTCATAACGTTCCTTTGTAGGAAAAGGAGTCTAGGCGTTCCAAAGTTCCTCAAAAATAGTAACCAGGTCCTGCCTCTAATAGTGTGTAAATGACAAATTCCTGTCACAAAAAATAACAACAAGGTGAACACGAATACTGCAAAATCCGAATACTGCCAGCCTCATTTTAAATATTAACCCCGATTATTTCAGATAATATCGCGGAATAAAACTAGATTTCTTTTTCCTGATCCACACAGCACGTGCAGTGCATCATCGATCGCGACTGGCAAAAGATAAATGCGACATAGTGGGGAAAACTAAATAGCAATTTACGGGAAAAATCCTAAATCCACCAGTCGATTATCCAACGCAGCCATCGGTAGGAATCAGCAATGATGAATGCGCACCCAGGCAAAGCTCAGATTAGATAGTAACCCAGCTTTCGCTAACCCCGAAGTTGGGAAAATTGGGCGCCACGTAACGGGAGGGCAGACCTACCAAAATAAAAATTGCTGACCGGGTTCTACGAACTGTAAAGTTCTCAAACCTGATAAAAAAATTCTATTAAAAATTGTGACTCGTTCGATGAACTGCAAAGGATTATTTGTTTTTATGATAAAAATTGCTTAAACCTTATGAAATTTACAAATAATTTGCCGGGAAATATAACTGCCGTTCAGAACTCATTTTGTTGTGTTTATTTTTAAATGGAAGGAAATATTTCCATTTTAACAGGAAAAAGCAACTTCCATAATGCTTCCTTAACTTTCCTTTTATGGAGGAACGAGGAACGTTATATGTCACTATTTACATGGAGAAACCATTGAGTTACACGTCAAACCCAAACGAAATTAATAAGATTTTGGTAACAACATTATGTAACCCGACGTTCTGCGCCAGTACAACTAACAAGCGTAGTTATACGAAACAATACTGTTATTTAGATGGAGGAATGGGTAATGTCCCCGGTCCTTATTTATGGAAAAACGAAGAACGGGAACGTGTTCCTTTTCAAACTAAACGTACACCGCCCCCCAAATTCAGCATGCCGACCCCCGGAAAGACCACCGTACAAAATACACTTTCACCAAACCGTCCACCAAAAAGGAACAACAACAACAAAAAAAAATGCTATCCTGCAAAATGCCTCTGCATTACCACTTCGTTTCCACTACCTATATCCAGGTTCCAGCGTCCATAGGCCTAATTGATGTTTCAACCAGTGTGGCGGAACCTCATGGAACCTCTAACGGAACCGAGCTCCCGTAGCTACAGTATATATATAGCGAAAGGTGTTTTCTCTCTCAGTATATATATATATTTTCGGCAATTCGCAGAGCATTTGTCTGAAGGTTCGCACACCATTACGACCCGAAACACCCGGAAAGGTGGCAGAAAAAGAACAAAATTGCAATTGTCTTTCGTTTTCGCGGGGCGCTGAAATCTCACAAATACTAATGGATCGCAGTTGGCAATTGTCCTTTTTTTCCGCTCTGTCTCTATCTCTCTTCAGTCCCGGATTCACCCACTTTATAGCCACCGTTGTTGATTCCGATCAACGCTGGGTGGCCTCCGTAGGGGCAACTCAAAAAGTATCCGGACAGACTGTGCGAAAATAGACCCAGTGGTCCATCGCATGTGCTTGGAAAGCACGAACGAGCTCTTCCACGTGAGCAGTTTGAAGAAAAAAAGCAAAGCACCAGCTGAGTGCTTCTTCCTGGTCACGTGCAATTGTCGCGTGATCTGCGAAGGCGTTACAAATGCAGTTTAAAACATAATTTTGTGACAGCTAGGATTTGAGAGAATAGACAATTCGATCAATCATCTGTCAGAGGTAATATTAAATAAACAAAATCAGTAACTAAGACGTTATGAAATTGTTACTTATAACAAATGCTACTGCACCAGAATCATTTTTATTTTCAATAACGGAATGTCGTCTGGGATGAAAAAAAAATAAAACCCAAGACAGACAGGAGGTAACGACGCCTGAATAGCCCTTCGCTTCTAATTTTTTTTTTTTTTTTTTTTTTTTTTTGCTTTGTGCTTGGAGTCTCGCTAACTCTGTCGTCTTTACTACAGTCCTTCACCTTCCAGACCTTTACCTTAGTCGTCTTTACCATTTACGTTTCTTGACAAAACAATGACATTAGTACCTCAAACGTGTAAATAGCCTCATGCCGTATTCCAGGATACACCGAAACAATTGGACTTTAATTACCCACGAATTTACACCGTATCGTAAAAGTATCGTTCCCATTAAATCGAGAACTGCCCTACACTGTTAACACGCTTCCCCGACCCACAAATTAATCGAAAACTATCTCAGCAGAAATGAACGTATACACTAGCCATACCAAACCTGGCCGAGCGATATAGAGGAACTATGGCCTCTGGACGTGACAGCTATTGTATGCCCTCTGGTGGCGCTCTATAGTCTCTGTTGCAGCTACGACGAACAGATAATTTTTAGGACTATCGCCCATTAAGCGCTTCTGGTGATGAAAATTAAATTTAACAAACCAGGGCGTCACAAGCTGCGACAAATACATAACGATTTCTTAGGAATTGTTGTAAAGCCTTTGACTCTGTCTAAAGCCTTTGATTTATGCGTTATGATGTGAAGTGTTCTTTTGTCGTCACACTTTGGAAAAAGTCGTCACACTCGAAGAAAATTGAAAGTTAGGTTCTGAAAAAGTTTCTGAAAAAAATGAGCTAAACCGCTCCTTCCTAGGAAAAAAAAAACCGCGTTCCTAAAAAAAGGAACACGTTCCTAGGAACGGAACTTCTCCGTTCTGTGATTTCAATCGTAGCCTGCAGAAAGGAGGAATGGGGGCCACCTAGTGATAGAGCGTAGTGCTCCATACGCTAACAGATACTAAATGAAAATGCGATTTTCAAACTAAAAATAAAAAATCACCTTGGAAGAAGATTTCGCCGATATCGCCAGACAGTGAAAGACCTAATCACATGCATGGCTGGATATCTAAAGCATTCCGCCAGAGATTTCGGGCTCCCAGAATACCTGAATACAGTGAGTAGATATTCCATGGAGCGAGTTGCAACGAAACCTTTTACCATGTTCCACTGATTCATCCGTTAGAACAATTACTAAAAAAATTACGATCAAATACGCATGTCTTGTATGATTGTTTTGGGCTTCATATTTGTATTTTTTTATAATTAGTTTTTTTCTTACCATTAAATCAGTTAATTGCACTGTAAGAGGTTTAGTGATTTAACACAACTATTACCAGTACCCAGGATAGAAAAAAAACGATAACCTGCGCCGGGAATCGAAACCGGGACCAGTCGCGCACCACATCACATAGTCGACAATTTTATTAATATAACTTATCATAAATTTCAGCCCGGAACTACGATAATTATCAAAAAACGGAATAAAACAATATCTGTTTTCTCAATGCCATCCCAATTATAAATAAATAAAAGCCTCAATACATCGATTATTAAGTATAAACTAATATTTACAAACATATTAACATATTCAATGTTTTAGACAATTTACAATTGAATAAATAAATTCAATTATATAAAATGATTAACGTATGGCTCAATAAAATTAACTTAGCTAATATTTAAAATTTCATTACAGTAATTACAGTAATTGTATCAGATAATCACAAATAAATTAATTAATGAATGCAACTAAATAAAGTAGTAATAGTAAATTGCTAATAATAAATCACAGTAAAACGAACAAAGTGGCGGTCGAAAAACAGCAACAAAAACGTGATTTGGCTTAAAACAGTCACATCATCCGAATATCATATTCCAGGTCCTCTAGTCGTGAGGACGAGGGGGAGGAATTCCCCCAGGGCTAGGGGATGAAGGAGACTCAACTCACCCACCTTCCCTCACCACCCCCTCAATCCGGGGCGTCAATTTAATACGGATATCCCGGGAATCACGTGCCCGCCCCAACACTTCCCGAACCCATGTCATTATACGAGGGAATCACTTCTTCAAATCGCGATTTCGCCCCCCACAACCCTCAACGTTATCTTCATCTCGACCCCCTCATCTCTATATTCCCCCACTACCCCTTAATACACCCCTTATCTCTCTGTATAGGTTTCTCTAGCCACCTAATCCACCC
>JAUJYS010005570.1:0-10961 GCA_033995665.1 Melogona broelemanni
ACAGGTGTATCCCTGACCATTTGGGATGTTTTTACGGCAACAATTCGCGATAATAAAATCCTTGAAACTTCACGTAGAATAAGGAAGAGGAACAGAAATTTTCCATACCGTTCCTTTCCCAACACTGGTCACATGTTGTGCAAAGATTGACTGCATAATTGAAGTTTTTTGTCACATAAATTATTGATTGGAAAAATTCCACTCACCTGGGGTATCACTTAAGTGATTCTTTACCCCTTGTGGTGCTATGGAAATGTGTTAAATGTACATTTTCAAAATTACCCCATATCAAATAAACAAGAGCCGATGCAGGGAATTGAACCCTGGATCGCTGAACCGCAACGAGTTGCAATATGTACTGGGCCACTTTTCACTTTTCAAATAATTATGGTAGTACTCGATCACTTTGCAATTCGTTTATAAAATGCAACAACAGTCCAGAAAAGTATTTTACTGTTTAGATGAGTAAATAAATCATATTAAAACAAGAAATATTTTAATTTGTATTAACATTGTGGCTCGTTGTAGCCCAGTTTGTTAAGACACCAATGGTCTCTGGTTCGATTCCATGCACGGTGATCATTTTTTCGATCTCAGAGCCCTTGCAAAAAGCTTCCTTTTTAATTGCGGGAATATTTTACGGCTGCTAAATATTTGTAAAGCATATGTATCATCTTTCTGTGTGAATAAAATATATAACTCTATAAACTTTGTTTCGCTTTTTGAGTATATTTTCCTCTCACTCGACCTCACTTCTTCCCTCCATTGTGAAATTATAATTTTCTTACGATTAACATATATTTTGAATCAAAAATTAATCATATGAAGCTAATATATGTTACTTAAAGTATATTTTAATCTCTTATTGTACGTCTTGCCTCCATTGCGAAATTTAAATTTTCTAACGTCTTGCATCTATTGTGAAATTACAATTTTCCATTGTGAAATTGTAATTTTCTTACAATTGACATATATTTTAAATGCATTTTTGATTATTTTTGATGTTAATAAAATAGTGCATAAGAGGACATGTTGTTTTATATTGTGCTTCCCTCAATCGACAATTGAAATCATGAAATAGCAGCTAATGCGCGTGCTTATCCGCTCTGCCACCATGCGATTCCATGTCTTGCTGTACAGCTGTATCATCGACACACCGTGACGTCACTGAATCACTACCCAGGCCTTCTATGACGCGGGCAACTATGACGCGGGCAACGCCTCGCCCCCCTCTCTCTCTCTCATGCCCCCTCCAAACATTCTCAGTTCCTCCATCAGCCTCATTTGTTGTGGGTCCACATTCCTGAGTCCATCAGTCTAGCCCAATGACTTTTATAGACTGAAGGCACGCAACCGATACAATTGCAAAACACGCCAATAATCCAATTTCAATGGTTATTCCAGAACATAACGATGCGAGGAAGTGGAGGAGGGGGGAGGTGACTGCCTTTACTGGCTAACGCTAATCGGATCTTGGAGATGGGGAATAAATACATTATTTCTTCACATCGGTTAATGGGATCAATACAAAGAACATTGATGAACCCCAGGACAGACTGGGGGTAAAGATGACTTGAGTTGGCAAGATAATAAGAATAATTGGAATCGACCTTCGCAAAATACACATGTGTATAATACAATGTCGTTATGTGAGCGAAATAAACCCTTACCAACATTTAAAAAATCAAATCTCATAGATATTGAAGATCATAGAAAGAAGGATTGAATGTAGGAGCCGTTGGAATGCAATAGCTTAAAGGTGAATTTCTTTCTCGACCAGTAAGAAAAGGAAACGGCAACTTCTTGAGATTAGATGTTGTTTAATAACAAGAATTTTTAAACATGGTTACATAAGTGATATGTAAACATGTCAACATTATTGTACTTAATAGATGGAAAAATAAAATACAAACAGTTGACTCTTCCTGCGGGTCACGCGTTATTTCGTCCGAACAGCCGTTTTCGCGTAGCTTGCATCATCTCCAGGACCCACAGGAACAGTGAACACTACATATCCCTTCTGTAACCATGTTTAAAAATTCTTGTTATTAAACTACATCTAATCTCAAGAAGCTGTCGTTTCCGATTCTTACTCGTCGAGAAAGAAATTCACCTTTAAGCTATAGAAAGAATGGATAAACGTGAAAATAGAAGATGTCGTAGAATAATCTTGAAAAAGGTCAAATGAAGAATTTACCAAAACACATAATTACTGTTCGTTTGCGTCCTTTTGCGCGTTTGTCTCGCCATGCTGTGGTCCCCATTTTTGATATGAAGAAGCAGTAGACTAGGTAACCCTAATGAAGCGTCATCAAAATTAATTACTCATTAAGTTATTTCCCTCCGTCAGCCTAACAGAACGGACGCACGTTCCTTCGTTAAAATCGGCTCTTGTGTTGCTGCTTGAAGTTCATCCATTGTCGCGAAATTTTGCTGCCGATGCTTTCTTTCCGAATTCTTTTCCGCCCCCCTCCTCCGTCCAATTTGACAGGGTCGGAAACAAAGGCATCATTGTTTTTAACAGCGTAAAACTCTTAATTGTTGTTGATTTTTCGCCGTGAGCTGTTTCCGAAGGCGTCACCCGACTTTGCCGTCATTTTTTTCTTCTTTTTTGTGGTCGCATTGTGATTCTCGAAACGAGAATTTTATTTGATAGCGTGTAGGCGCTTGTACCTGCTAGTACAATACAAAAGTATACGATGTATCAATTGTCATTCGTTAAAAAAAAAATATAAAAAAATACATTCCAACGAGTCGAAAGAAAAAGAAGAGAAAAAAAAAGTTCCTTCACAAAAAAAAATTTCTACCTGACAACTTTTTTTTGTAAAACTTTGAAACTTCACACCAGGTGGATACGGAAACATACTTGTAGTTTAGAGATACAGGGGGGGGGGGAACATGCGGAAATAAATATCGGATTTCGCCGGTTATCCTACCGAGAGGGGCCCCCAGCAGCATGGGGGCGGGTAAATCTAATTAGTGGCCAGTTTTTATTGGAACGAACCAAAAGGATCTTGCGATAATATCGAGCGGGAAATGTTTTTATGGGTGCAGCCCTGTATTAAGTAATGTGGATGTGATTTGTAACGTGGACATCGTTTAGGCGTCTTCTTCCAAGTGGTGCGAAAATGCCTCCAATTTTCGCATTATTATCGATAGGCTGCGATGAGGATTATCTATTTTTTTAAACCTTGTCGGTTCTCTCGAAACTGGGTACCACCCTACAACAGAATCTTTACTACACACCCAATTTTCACTCTTGCTTATGCATATTGATTCGTATTCGGCTTTCCGTGATTTCTTGTCGTCAATTGTCGTAAATTATTTCAATAATCGTCTTAATTTAAATTCAAATTCTGTTCAGATACTGAGCGAAAATGTTCCTATGACCCACGCTGTACCGGCATACGCGCAGAATCAACAGGAGGGTGAATTATTACTTGTTTTTTTTCTTGTTTTATCCGCACGAATATATCTTTCGGGTCCACGCACCAACTGCACGAACAACGCGTCGATGGGTTTCCGCCTGTATTGACTGATGCAAATCCTCTGAGCAAATACTTGACACCAACAAGTTGACGACCAAAAATATCCGAGCAAACAGCACGTTTTTATTTTTTCGGGGATGGGTTTGTTTGCACTTCCTGTCCAATTCCCAACTTCCTAGTGCCCTCCCCCTTGAAACAAAACGACCCCATGCGCGCCATGCATGATAGAGAGGATGACATTATGACAATAGCTTCTGTGGATTTCTATTTCAGATTAGAAAAAGTTGTGGCGTTGTCCTTCTTCGTATATTTACAAGTTCGTTTGATGATAGCCGCTTATAATTCCAAGACCCTCAGCCAACTCAGGTGTTTTTCATATTTTTGAAAATTATTAAATGAAGTAAAATCACATACGTAATTTGAAAATTTAGAATTGTCTTTTTACGTGTTTTTATCATGCGGGTGTAGCCTACTTTAATATATACTTTACTGTACTCTACTCTTCTCTAATTTACTGCACTCTACTCTTCTCTAATTTACTGCACTCTAATGTAATTTACTCTAATGTACTGTACTCTAATGTACTGTACTCTAATGTACTGTACTCTAATGTACTGTACTCTTGTACTGTACTCAACTGTACTATGCTCTAATGTACTGTATCTACTATATTATACCTTACAGTACTGAACTCTGCTGATCTGCCATATACTGTACTATTAACTTCTGTATTGTATTTACTGAACTAGGCGCTACTGTACTGTACTCTTCTGTAATATGCTCTACTGTACTGTACTCTTCTGTACTATGGTCTACTGTACTGTACTCTTCTGTATTAAGCTCTGCTGTACTATTCTATGCACTACTCTATTCAACTGTTTTAGGGTTCTTTTGTCAAACCCATAGAAATGTTTTCCCCATTGCGATATACACATGTGTACAGTTATGACTTATGTTCACCTAAGTACCCAGCCGGTCACAGGAGGCAATCTACATTGTCTATTAAAGTCGTTCGGTAGCAAAAAAAAATACCTAAAAAATGACAAAAACAATGGTGACATGTTTGCGCTGAGGGGGCGGTAATGTCGTTCGCACGAAGGGCCATTTAGATGAGTAGGCGTTCGGCGTTTGTTTAAATATCAATGAATTGTATCTGAACGCGCGGATCCGTTTTTTAGGGTGAGCGCACACTGCGTGCGGAACTGAGTGTAACGGACCGATGCAGCTTGATTTATTTTTGAAAAAAACTGTCCTGGAATATTTTCATATATTATATCGGCGAATTTTTAAAAGTAAAATTTATTTTTTAATCGATGTTCAATCTTTGATAAATTATAAGTTCACGTCTGTTACATTTGATTGCATTAAATATATATATTTTTTTTTTAAATTGATAATCAAGGATTGTCATTTCTGTAGACTATCACTACATGAGATTCCGAACATTATAAAAACGATTGAGCAATTTATGAAGGGGAATATTTTCACCAGTACACCGGTATCGAATAAACGGCCGCCCGATCCTGGATTCCAACCCAGGATCACAGCACTACATGCGGTTGATCTACCGCCTGAGTTGCGACGATCTCACAAAATTGCCAGGATATATGGCATTTTACAGTATTCTACAGGTTGTTTAAAATTATATTTCATTAAAAAATTATATTTGGTTGCCTGCGAATGCAATTTTGTTCATGTGCTATACAGACAAACCAATTTATTTTAACACAAACTGGATTAGCAACTTTGGAAATGTGTATATCCACGCCTAGTCAGTATTTCATGCAGTTCATACGAGGTTTCGAAACATTAAAGGGCTGGTGGTATCTCTATTTTAAATACGTTCAAATGAATTTGTTGATAGATTTTTCGGTTGTAGGCAGAAAAACGATTAGAAAAAAAATCGTGAGGTTTGAGGGGTGTGGATCAGTCAGCACGCGTGGGGGGTTTGGGAATTTAGCTCATTTCCATACGCACACGCAACACACCCATCAGCCATCCCTCCCAGTCCTCCCCCGCATCCATGTTTCACCGTTGAATGGTGAATGGAATCCCTCATTTGCTTGGATGGTTTTTTAGCTTTCTCTTTTCGGCAAGTGCGTGTGTTCCACCCACAAGTTCATACAACTGTGCGGGTGTGTGTTTTTTGGTCGGACCGGATGTGTTATTCTTTAGGATTTTTGTTTGCCAAACCAAATTACGTGCCGCGTCAAGAGTCGTACAACGTGGGTCACTCATAAACTAATGCCCACATTAAAAAAAAAAAAATTATATTTATGTCTGATTTTTTAAAGGTGATTAATCGTGGAGCGATGTTTTAAGATAATTAATGAAAAATCATTCGAACACTGCTGCTAAACAGTGGCTCCAACGTGTCGGTCTAGATTTCGACCGCGATGGCCTGCATGGTTTCGTTTTGAGATGCTCACGACCGTTGAAATAGACTGAGATTATGGGGAAAATTGAAATTTTGTATTGGGAAGATGCTTTAATTAATCACCTGTGCAAAAAATCAGACACGTTGGGCAAAGATTAACTATTAATATATAACGTATTGCGTTATTTTTGGAGTGGCCTAAAAAAATATTTTCATTTATATTTTTTCGTAGTTCGCTGTAGTTAACTTGTGATAATAACTAAGCACACTGAGGGAATTTGGACTATTAAGTGTTCAACTCACAGTTGTCACAGGGTGTACCAGTTAAAAGAAACGTTAGTTTTTTATTTCTTGCAAAGTAGTTGCAATATTATAACGGTTGTATGACCGGTCAGTATTGCAACCGGCTGCGGCATGGCGGTCCCGGGTTCGATTCCCGTTACGGGCCCTTGTTATTCGATGCCGAAGTACTGGTGAAAATGTGCACCGCCATAAACAATCGCTTCAGAGGGGATTTAGAGAGGTTATGGATCTTCTGACAAATGTCGATGTGAAAAACTGAACTAAGTCTGTTCAACTGTTCAACTGTCCGACTGTCCAACAGTGACTATTTCGCCACCTTAAAATCCGGTTCCCAATTTTGGATGCATTGTTTTTTCGTCGGTGTGTCGTTTGTGTAATTCGTTCTTCCGTACTCTCTCTCTCTTTCTCTGCTGGCGCGTATAATTTACGAATTGGCAGCAGCATGATGCACCGTGAGGTGTGTGGGGCTTGCCACGGCTTGTATGCGGCTGATTGATGGCAATGACCCCCGGCGTCCTCTAAGCTCCGACTCTCGCTTTCGCGCAGCCTTGACAGACTCAGTGACGCGTCGATCGTGTCACCTGCCCCCACGGACGCTAGCGTCATCGTTGGTGGTGGTGCAACGTGGCGTAACTCCCGGGCGGACGCTATAGCGGCACTCCCACGGATCCCGGTACAAAAAATACCGGTGACTCCTCTTGGGATCCCATGTGCTACATTGTGTCTTTTTTTTTTTTTTGCGCTGTTTGTGAATGAGAATTACCTAAGTATTAGCCTTTAAATCTCTATCTCTCCCTCTCAAGGGAGCGACCTAGCCATTTAAAATGTGACCTAGCCTATGTTTCTGGCCAAGGTATTGAATAGTTCTCTTTAAGGTGTATCTAGGTGTATTGACACTAACTATTTATGATGACATCACTGGGTGGCCTGCAGGAAAAAAAAGCGTTGAGAGTGACAGGGAAGCTCGCTCAGCTACTGCGCATGACCGGTACGACGCATAAGATGGCGGAAACTCCATTTTATTGTATAAGGTGCATATTTTATATTTAAAAAAACTATAAACGAAATACATGAATATTTATATCTGATGCATGGGTCCCAGGATGTATAGGATCTGTAGGAACGTGTTCCGAGACCCAATAAGAAATAAAATCTCAGCATAGCTCAAAAACAAAAAGATACAATTCTCGACAACCGCGCTGTACTTCTTATTCTATCACGACCATTCCCTTTGGTGTCGGATGCCCATTGGGAAATGTAATGAAATTGTATTGTAATTGTAATTGAAGTGCACCACCGGCAGTATATCAAAATACCCTGTGGAAAAAGCTCAAACATTCCTGGCTTGCCAATAGAGCGAACTTGTAATTTAAAAAAAGAATACCTGCCCAGAAAGTCGTTTTCGCTTATCGTCAAAACGACTTCGTCCATTTAAGTGTTGCTTATCCTACATGAATAATAGGGGAGACGCAAATTGAATCCGGTTATTTATTTCCTTCCGTTAGATATACGTAATGGCGTCGTGACGTACAGGGGGAGGGGGAGAAAGGGAAAGTGGGTTTGCCTCGGGTGAGAATCAGTAAATCGTAAACATTCAAAAAATGTTGTTTTGCTGTCGGAAAATAGCAACCAGGGGCGTATTTAGAACCGGCCGCACCCTGTTCGATCATAGCAGTCGCGTTGCGGGAGTTTCTGTTTTCTGTGTGGAAAAATGGTGTCCAGGGGGCGCCCGTAGTCTGTGTCCTCTTCAGACCTTTGAATCAATGGACACTTAGACTTTTTACCGGTGAAAGATCAATTGATACACGCATGTGACCGGGCGTAGGTCTCGTACAAACACTTCAACCACAATTTCTTAAATCCTTTAGTTTAAAATTTGATAATGTCAATTGATACACGCATGTGACCGGGCGTACGTCTAGTACAAACACTTCAACCACAATTTCATAAATCCTTTAGTTTAAAATTTGATAATGTTGAGAAAATAAATATTTTAGGAAAAACGGAAATTGGTATTTTAATTATCAATTTCGTTTTTTATACGACCGTCCAGTCGGGTTCGATCCCTGACGAAAGGCTCGTTTATTCGAGCCTGGTGTACTGGCGTCACCTCTGAGCTTGTCCAGAGACGAGGCAGCCTGGCTATACCAACTTCCATTCCTATTCCCTTCCCTTCTCTGCCCCTCACATGTTGCCATAGCGACACTAGGGGTATAAATCCTGTAGTGATTAGCACTTCAGTGATTTAAAAAAAAAAAAAAAAAATATTGGACAAACGGGACCTGAAATATCATTTGTTTTCCCCGCAAAAGCTATCACTTATAAAAGCCCTTATAAAGTATCAAGAGTAAAATTTCTGTGGAATGAGAAATTCAACTTTCTTTAAACAATTTTTATTTTTTAGCAAAATTATTGTTCGGGCACATTGCTTAGTGGCTTAGGTATTCAATGCACGTTACCTAATTCGTAAATGTTCAATGATTGATTTTGCGCATCACGAAAGACGATATTTAAAATTATGATTTTTTTCATCGTGTCGACAAAAATTGCTGAGATTTTGTTTGAGATTTGAGAAGAATCATTGCCCTGCTCACATTAACGTGACTTTACTAAAGCTTTACGCGCCACGTCACTTTAGATGGTGGCAATTTGAATGTTAACTAAATGATAAATGGTAATTATATATGTAGAATGCTAAATATTAATTTGCTAACGTTGTAAAAACCGATGACTGACTGAGAACAGCCAACCGCAGCCTGACTTAATTCGGCTTTAATATTTAATTATAGTCGTATAAGTTAAACGCATAATTTTGCTTCTCAAATTGGCATACCAGACATTGGAAGCGACGTGTAGGTAGACTACAATTTTTAAACTGTCCTAATGTGTTTGTTGAATAGGTTTATTTTTATAAATATTTATTTTCCAAGAAAATTATTGCTTAGTGCTTTTGGGAAGGAAACGAACATATTTTAGTTGTCTATATTAAGTTGTCTCACTTTTTGAAAAGCTGCGCTCCAACTACTGTAGGTGCGTGTGTTGTAACGCGCATGTAAACGCGTTTAAAAGAAAATTGAAAAAAAGTGGTGCACGCTGTGCATGAATAATGACTGCGGGAACATTTATAATTGGATTGTATACTCTGGTTATTAATTAGATGAAGATAATTTCGAGCGAAACCTAAAATTTTCAGGTTTTTCTTGTATTTAACGCGCTATACTAAAGTAAAATAGCAATAGATGTGGATTTTACCAACAAATATGACGCAACTCAAAAAAATTAGGATTTTATAGCTTCGGGGCCTCCTATTTCCACTAGAAAAAAACGACTTATTAAGCGGCACGCAATTTTTTTTTTTTTTTACATTTACCCGTATGCGCCGACGAAAGGTAACTTTATCTTGAAATGGTTACGCTATGGAGCGTTTACGTAACCGCAATCATTCTTTAGCAAGGCGCAGCGTTAGAGACTGTAGCGTTGCTAAAGAATAATTGCGGTCACGTGAACGCTCCGTAGAGACACGTTTATCTTCTGATAGTGTTATATTTGTCGGTGCATACGGACATTAGGGTGAGATGGCGAAGAGGCAGATGCGCGGAGAAAATACCATCAGCAGTCCTAATCTGGATAGGATCGTACAATAAATAACATTAATGTTACGAGGTAGAAGAACGAGTCATTCCTTTTTTTCCCTCAACCTCCCCCTCAACGTGTCTATGCAACCACTTCTGCACCATCCACTTAAAGCGCTACCTGGTGGTAATTATTGTAATTGCGAAGATTTGTTATCTGAGCGCTGGCAAAATGCTTGTCTGCCCACGTCCTCTCTAGCATTCCTATTTCCACGTCTGCGCTCATACAGTACTATACAGTCATGCGGCGAGATATATGAGGGAGATCCAAAAAATAAGTTCAGATACCGATACGCACCGTGCTACAACCACGTTACTGTAGATGTACTTAAACTACGTACATGTAAGTGATGTCAGCAAACAATATTGCTCCCACATTGCAGGCGGCACATTTCTACGAGGAAGGCTACAAACCCTAGTGCCGCGCTTCGAAAAGTGGTTCAACAGTGACGGAAACCATTTAGTGAAGTACCGTTAGTTTAAAATATGCGCTTCAAATAAGAGTAAAATATTTTGTAAACATATTCGTTTGTTTTTTGATTGCTTATCCGAACTTACTTTTTTGGTGTACCTCGTATAATATGTACAGGTATATATACGAATACATAGCGATGCAGCGACGATAAGCTGTTGTCTTGGACAGCAAAGCCATTTGAGAACGTGCTTACACGACTGAAATGTGACGCGATTTTTCGTGTTTCGATGGTCACCTTTCGTTATGGCGTTATTGCACCAGCTGCGTGCGTACCCAGCGTGGGTCGGTTTTTATTGACGTCGTTTTTATTTTTTTTTTTTTGCTATTTTTTGTGTTCTTACATTATATTTGTATTGTATCCGCTTAGTTCGTACGGTGCGAGTCGTCTTCGTTGTAACGACGCTTAAGCGCCATCCTACCGGCTTTGGTTTGGACTTCGTAATTTTTTTTCTCTAGCATTTGTCATTGAGATTAACAGTGCGACTGCGTTCAGTGACCTGAAGGTGCGTGCGCGTCTTCAGGGGTACTGGTGGACGACAATGAAATGATCTCTACGAAAAAGTGACGCAATTCCTGGCAGGATTTATTTTTTGAGGAAAACATAGTTTTAAGGAGCGGTGGCGCGTTCCTGTAATCCCGCTGCTGGGAAGCGTACGAACCGATGGCTCAGTGAGCCTACGGTCCCG
>JAUJYS010005571.1:0-10960 GCA_033995665.1 Melogona broelemanni
TCCGCGCAGTACTACAGCCAACGATCGGCTGCACTGGGAATCGAACCCATACCCGCTGGTTGGCGAGCGAGCACGCTTCCTCTCGGCTACAGCGGATTATTTTATCTGTTTGCGTAGATAGAAGAAGGTATACGAGGTACGATAGAGGTACGAGGTACAATTAGAAATTATGTTTTTTTTTAATACTAGTGACGTGCAAATGATTCATCCGGTTTCTGTAAAAGGAATACTTAACAACGTCCACATCAAAATTGCTGCACACCTAATTACACAAGCAAACACACAATTCAGACGCAAATACTAGTCAACCAAATACTATCAAAGAGCCGTAGCCATTGGTGGGGAAACGTACAAGAAAAATTGTACATGGAAGTTTTTTTTAAATCACTGTAGTGCTAATCACTACAGGATTACTGCACCCTCGTGTCGCTATGGCGATAGGTGAGGGGCAGGGTAGGGATGGGGAATTTCAACTGGTATAGCCAGGCTTCCAGGGATCCACCCCTAAGCTCTGGACTCCCTAAGGGAAGCTAAGGGGCGACATCAGTACCCCAGACTCGTCGAATGTTTATTCGATGAGTCTGGAGAGCCTGCGCCGGGAATCGAACCGGGGATCATCCGCTCCGTAGGATGTTACCATACCCACTGAGCCACTGGGGGCCGAAAAAGAAGTCTTCTTGATCAGAAGGACGGGGAAACCATGTGAAACATTTCAGGAATTCTGCATTATTTTTATTAGTAAACTAAATAAATTTCTATTTGTAAACTAAATAAATTTCTATTTGTAAACTAAATAAATTTCTATATGTAAAGTAAATAAATTTTTATTTGTAAACTAAATAAATTTCTATTTGTAAACTAAATAATTTTATAGTCCCATAAAAATGGTTCACAAGCCATCGAGAATTGAATCATTATTTTTAAACAGTAGCAGCTACTCATATTTACACAACAGAAACCGCGTTGGGAATCGAACCCAGAAACACTGGAGCTCCACCAACTTTAAACAGGAAATTAATTGTTGATTCGCTTAGATGCCAGTACGGAGTTCTACTAGACTACAAAATTCAATCGTTAGTGTCCACAGCACACCGAAGGACATTTAGAAAGGAGAATAGGGATGTGAGAGGGTAGAAGAGGGGATAATTCGTGGAGGCGTGCCTCTTACCCTGTCCCCGACAGGTTTTAATTTGATACCCTGGCGAATATCAGCGAGAAGCGATTCGCGAGCATCGAGCGGTCGCAATTCAGCTAACAGGGAACGATCCACCTGACGACCAAATAACATACACACAACGAAACGATTGAGACCACTCAAGTGATAAACTCGAACAGTCATTCGAAAGACCAAGGTGCAGTGTTGGGTACGAACGGAAAGTTCCCGTTCCTTTTTTGAGGAACGCAGGAACACCTATGTTCCTTTTTCTTTTTGAGGAACGGGAACTAATTTCTTTTTTCATCGGAGGAACGGGAACTGGTTCCTTTTCGAAAGGAATGAACCCAACACAGTGTTGGGTAGAAACGGAACGGAAAGTTCCCGTTCTTAGGAACTGGTTCCTTTTTTTAGGAACGGAGGAACGCTTAGCTTTTTTATTTTTGAGGAACGGGAACTGGTTCCTTGTCAAAAGGAACGAACCCAACACTGCCAAGGTGGAAGGTTTGTGAAGCTGCTGCTCAACAAGTCATATTATAAAAAAAACTGCGGAAGGTTTGGTTCCCTTCCCAGGGTGGAGATTTGGTAATTGTTGCCTAGCTCACACTCGATAACTAGCCCCTAGGTAGGTATCTTCAACGTGTACCTGACACGGTACAGACACGGATCCCACAGCGATAGTTCCATTCGGAAAGAAAACGAGCGCGCACGAATTTCTCTCGCCCGAAAAGATTTTCGGAGTTCTCGGACGGGAATTGAACCCGGGACCATCGTCGCATCACCAAGCGAGCGTCGACAGTGGATCTTTAACGTGTACTTTCAAGTCGTAATCCAGCTCGAATAATTTTAGCAGCGATTACAAACTATTTTCAATAAACATAAATCAAACAATTTTTCGGTTATTTAGAATGAAATATATAATTGTGACTAACTTTTAACATTTAAACTTTTTTTTCCCCCCCACCATGCTTAAATATCTAAAAATTGGCGAGTACTTGAGTGAGCAGCAGCAAGCACAGGAAGCCGACCCTACACATTAAAACAGATAAGCAGCCGCCACGTTAACTTACCGCTTTCAGTTCCACGCCCTGCCGAATCTGTCCCAGCAAGGTGCCCCGTGCGTCTCCCGACCCCGGCGCCGCTCCAGCACTGGCAGTGGCCGGATCCACTTTCTGCACGACAAAAAACATAGTTTATTAATTAGAAATTTGCTTTGTTCTTGGTTGGTGTAAAGTCACATACGAAGGAGTTACAGCAGCAAACCGCTTGGTTCAATTTATTTATAGTGAAGTGAAATGAATAGCTGGGCTGCCACAGCCAAGCCACACCCAAGCTCAGTAAATTGATCACCTCCATCAAAAATAGTGGCAAATTTGTGGTTACAATCAATTATTTGTCGTCACTGTAGCGAACAGGCACATTTTCACCGGTACTCGCGGATCGAGTAAACGAGAGCCCGCGCCAGGAATCGAACCTAGAATCGCCAAACCCCAAGCGGTTGCTCTGCCGCCTGAGCTACGACAACCGTACAATATTGGTTAAGCTGTTTCGAGCACAAAATTTAACTATTTTTTGTCGAATTTGCAAGCTCCAGCTGTGCAATAACGAAACGCAGAGCTATCGCCACCTAACCTTATTGTTCTATCAAACATAAATCGTTACGCAACCTAACGCTTTCATCCTACCTTGAGCGGTTTTCCGCTCCGTATCGCATCCATGAGAGCCGATCTGGGATCCGACCCTGAATCCTCCGCTCCGCCAGAGGGCGCATCGGACGACCAACTGTCCACCGAGGAGGGTGGCATCATGGGAGCCGGTGGCGGCGGGGGTGGTGGAGGAGGTGGAGGTGGCGGTGGCGCTCCACCACCCTGCGACGACGAACTCTTGATGGGTGCCGGCATGTGGCCGGAAGAGGGTGAGGAGGAAGGCGAGTAGGAGCCACCTGCTCGATAATAAATGATTACAGAAATTAAGTACACAGTGTATTGCAGGGGAACCTAGCAGATCAGCAGTGTTGGGTGGGAACGGAACGGAAAGTTCCCGTTCCCAGGAACTAACTAGTTCCTTTGTTTAGGAACGCAGGAACGATCTTTTTTCATTTTTGAGGAACGGAAACTAGTTTGTTTTTAAAAGGAACGAACCCAACACTGCATAACAGTCATGATTGTCTAATAAATATATTTCCCCGACCTTTTTTAAAAAAATTTCTGACTTATTTTTCTAGACCAAATTGCAGTTGCCATATATTTCCCCAAACCAAAAATAGGGATTTTATTATTAAAAATAGTGTACAGTGCGCGATATTTTTGTAAGTTACAAGTAACGCAAAGAAAATTGAAAGATTGTTAATAGCACAAATAATAACTTTATGTTTTGGATCAAGAGAGCAACCCCCGAGATAAACATCAAAGATAAATACAGCCGCTTACGTAATTATCAGGGTAAATCTGAGTCGAACTAAAGTCACGATGACTACATCAGATAACGACATAATGACATCAGTCATTCAAAAACTGTTTCCAACCTGGTATATCCGGAAGTGGTCGATTGGGCGGCGGCGGTGGCGCGCCCTGGCGGTTCTGCGCTGGTGGTGGCGGCGGTGCAGTCTGACCACGATGCTGCTGGACAATGGGTGGTGGCGGTGGGGCAGTGCCACGATGTTGCTGTGGCGGTGGTGCGCCACGTTGCTGTTGTTGGGGGGGCTGACGAGTGGGAATGGGCGGGGGTGGCGCTACCACACCTCCCGTGTTGAACATCTCCCGTTTGGCCGCTTCCAGACCGCCGTGCTCCTGGATGAAGTCGTAGATGAACTTGCGCGTGTCTTTGTCTTTGAGATGTTGGTCGGAGACGCCGGCGCGGTTGAAGAAGTCTTTTAGTTCCGGGTCCACGTTGTCGTACTGGGAGATGCCGCGAAGAATTTTGGAAGAAAAGGTTTTCGATTAATAAATTACAAATGTGGAATGGAAACATAACAATTGTTCTTAGGGTTGAAGGGGAAAGGAAGGAAGGGAATGGCAGCTGGTATAACCAGGCTGCCTTCACGCCTTAGCTCTGGACAGGAAGCTCAGGAGAAATTAGCCTGCCCTTATCCTCTGCCAAGGCTATGAGGTGCAAATTTTCACCAGTAGCCCAGAATCGAATAAATGAGAGTCTCCTAGGTGGATCGAACCCGGGACCGCCCGCACAGCAGCATGTTGACATAACCACGAAGCTAGACGAGACGCACGGATTCGGTCTTATGGTGTGGTTCAACAATCGTTAAATCTACGTTCTTAATTGTATCGACTAATTATAATTCTTACTTACATCGAACCCTTTCTCCGGATCCCATCCTACATGGGAAACGTGTCTGAAAGAAGATAAAAAATTAAATAAGTGTCAATAGTCAAAGTTGGTTAGTTAGTCAGTCCTGCGACTGGCTTTAACCGCAGCGTGTCGTCTCCGGACCCCGACCCTCGATCCCCCGACACCTGTGTTTTTATTGGCAGAATACAGAAGTAGTTTGCCTTTCCCCGCGCAGTACCACCAGCCAATCTCCAGCAATCGGCTGCGCTGGGAATCGAACCCAGATCCTCTGGTTGGTGAGCGAGCACGCTACCTCTCGGCCACAGCGGATGCACAAAAAAAACACAAGCCAATCCAACAATCGGCTGTGCTGGAAATCGAACCCAGATCACCTGGTTTGTAAGCGAGCACGCTACCTATCGGCCACATACGGATGTACAATGCTAACTGGTGCAGACGTGAAATTAACGATTTTAAAATAAACTTGACAATAATTCATTTTGATTGAAAATAGTCTCCCCGTGTCCACCGGTGGTGATGTTCTACCTGAAATCGGAAGGCTGGCCAATGTCCGCCTTATTGATGGTCTTCTTCTTCTCTTTCTTATCTTTCTTGCGATCTGCTTTCGAGAAACTGTGCAGCGTCATGGACTTGGAGGTGAATGGCACGGTCACTGTAAATAACACATTTACAATATTGGCACAAGTATTAAACTAAACTATTCATTCATTAATTAACGAACTGAACTGAATTAATTAACAACTGAGTATGATTTGACAATTTGGCAGTGTCATTTTACAGTGTCATGCCAAATTAACAGAGCCAAGATTTTTCAAATGAAAATTAATATGTTTACTTTGACACCAATTATCTACGGTTTTGGATACGAATTTTTAAATTCGGTTTTTTTGCATGTGGTACAACATTTAATTAACAACAAAATCCTCTTGACAAATTATTTTGTTGCCAACGTTCTAAATTCTACAAAATTCATTTCAAACAGAAGAAAATATATGGAGAACAACTAGTATTTCGAAAATAGAACACTCAACAAGAAAAGGCTTAAAATACACATTAATGACGTCATGCCAGAATTTGCACGCGCAAAAACATCCTTTCATCACAATTGGTTCCAACCCTAGACAATTTTTACGCTTTTTCTCAATTGAAATGATAGAAAGTTAAAGAACACAATTGAAATGTTTCATTTTAAACAAATTTTCTTAATTTAGAACGTTCGCTATAAAATATATTGTCAGGTGGCTAATGTTGTTAATTAAATGCTGTACAAGATGCAAAAACCCAAATTGAAAAATTCGTATCCAAACCATAGATAATTACTGTCAAAAAGTAAAACATAATTCCATTTTAAAAATTGTTGCCCAGTTAATTTGGCATGGCACTGTAAATTAGCTGGAAAAATCGTTGGTTTATTTGGAAAAATAATCGTTCGTCCAGTAAAGGTAACTTACATAGTAAAAAAATTAGATACCTGATGAAATAGTTGGTCTAAAGACAATCAATCTGTTTGCCGATATCGACGTTTACGGACGCGCGGTAAAAAAAATTTTTCAAGTACAGCTGTCTTTCATATTCAGCATAACTCTCATCAAAAGAAAATAGCTGTTGTTGCCGTCCCCAGTCACCATGAGGACGCCGCTCATCAAAAGAAGTGAAAGGCGAACACAGGTGGTAATCGGCGGAACGCCAGGGCACAAAAATGATGGCAAAAGGCCAAGTGTTCGACAATCGTCAGTCACAGCCACCCCCCATTCATCGGCATCACACATGCGCTAGCACGCCAACATTTTCGCTAATCGACGCGCCCCTACGGGCTGTCATGCACTAGACCTCTACACCGCACATCCAAAATATGAATTTCAAAACGCCCCCAATTAAAATTCGCTCTTTAGGCATGCTCCATCGGAGTTGATCGATTCGTTAAATAATTCACAGAGTCAAAATTTCGTACGTACGTAAGCAGGGAGACGAACGTGTTTGGAAATTAAATCAATTTTGAATAGTTTGTTACGAAATTGTATGAATATATTTGTGATAATAGATACGCACGAATATTGCAGACCGGATAACATGATGCGGATAAATCTGGCACGAGTTTATTTTTCCTGAGTTTTATTCCTGATCATTGCAGTGAAGTATCACTACAGGAGATTCTGTGCCCTTCGTGTCGATATGACAATATGTGAGAGGCACGTTTTAACATTCGCTCTTTTCTCCATCGAATAAACGAGAGCCTGCACCGGGACTCGAACCTGAAACCGCCCACACCGCAGTTGTTTTTTGGAAGAATTGGGAGAAGATTACGTCATAGACAAGGTTAAGACAATCCTCAAATCGGTCTTAATGTGTTGCCCAGATACCGATATGAGATCAATTACAATTAGATGCATCATAAATATTAATTTTGCTGTGTCCCTCGCGTCGTATCCGGAACCCGACCCTCCATCCCCCCGACACCTGGTGACTTTAGGGATGGCAGAAGCCTCTTGAGTTTTCTTGACAGAACACAGAGGTGGTTTTACCATGGCCTTTTCCCCCGCGCACTATACCACCAGCCAATATCCAACCGTTGACTACACCGGGAATCGAACACTGATCCGCTGGCCGGCGAGCGGAGCACGTTCACCACTCGGTCAGATCGGAGCACTTAGGCAAGTGTATAAGGTTTGATGGTCAAATTGGTCAATTATTAGGATCAGTCGCCCCGCCTACCGTTGTTAGTGACCGGCATGATCCCCGCACTCATTCCATTCTTATGCGTCGGCGACGGTCCATAGTTGTTGGTGACGGGTGGCGCGGCATGGGCGTTGGGGGTGGTGCTAGCGTTGGGCACGGCTGGCTTCCGGCGGGTGGTCACTCGACGGGTGGACGGCAGGCGGCTCAGCTTCTCCTCCGTGATCGAGCGGAAGGTGTTGGCTTCGTTCTCGTCGGCGAAGCTCAGACCAGCCTGCGTCTTCTGTTGGGGGGAAAACAAGTTGAAGCAAGATACGGGGATAAGTAGTGGTATTGTTGTGTCGTCTCCGGACCCCGATCCTCGATCCCCCGACACCTGGTGACTTGGGGGAGAGCAGGAACCCCCTGAGTTTTCTTGGCAGAATACAGAGGTGGTTTGCCATTGCCATCCCCCGCGCACCCTTGGAGTATTTCTATATCCCCCTTGGAGGATTTTGAAACTAAAAAATTGGAAGGCCCCTTATATATTAACAACAAAGTTCAAAAATGGCCCACTTAAAACGCGCCAAGCACAAATATTGGCAATGGAATTGTAATTGATAAAAGACTGATGTTTAATTTATTTCACTTGGAGGACTAATCGATATTTGATTTATTTCGCATGGTCTGATCGTAATTAATATTTTTTTAATTTGATTTGCGCACCTAGTCGGGATTCAAACGATCAGACAACCAGCGGAAAACGTTGTGAATTGTTGCTGAATCATACTTGTGCAACCTTCTAGAATACTCGTTAAGAACGAATTAAAGATGGCGATTTTTAACCACTAGCGAAAGTCACTTACTTCCGCTTCGAACGTGTGAAACCGATGGTGGTAGGTCTTGTATTTGCATTGGATGTAGAGCTCCTGTTCCCATTTCAACTCGCGTCTCTGAAAAATCGAGAAACGAAAGTAAAACAAAACTCAATTTGATAACGCATCACAAGCTCCCACTAGCACGTGCAAAACTTTCATCTAATACTATAAGACTGAAAATGGTGTGAGGGTGCAGTAATCCTGTAGTGCACTAGGCACTACGGTGGTTTTTAAAATAAAAAATATATGAAAAATATTGGCCCAGTTAATTTGGCTACTTCACTACAGTGATGACAATTCTTGATTGTCAAAAAATAAAAGGCTACGAAAATGCTAAGACTCACGTCAAAATCAAAGACACGGATGAAGTAGGATCGCTTGAAGTTGTCCTTGACGAAACAGGCGACGCCGCACAGCTTCAAAATCCACTTGTTGTGGTGAGGCGCTTCGGTCACGAACAGCTGGACAACAGCCGTCGCCAAACTCTGCAAACAACAAATAGAAAACAACGGTTGAAATTAAAATTAAAAACCAAACAGAAACAATATTTTTTTAAATTACTGTAGTGCTTATCACGACAGGATTACGGCGCCCTCGTGTCGCTTTGGCGATATGTGAAGGGCAGGGCAGGGAAGGGGCCAGGCTGCAGAATCCACCCCTAAACTCTGGTGAAATGAAAGCTCAGGGGTGACGCCAGTACCCCAGGCTCGTCGAATAAACGAGAGCCTCTGCCGAGAATCGAACCCGGGACCACTCGCTCAGTAGAATGTGACCATACCCACTGTGCCACTGGGGGCCGACTAGATTTGTAATATTTTTCGAGGTAACATCCTAAACACAATGACAATGTTTGCAGCCACAGCTGATTATTGGTATTTGTTAATTGTTTGTTGCTACGGCAAGAAGAACGACTGAATGATGTTGTCCCTGAACAGAAACATTCCCTTCCTTCCACTTCGATAACAACTAGCTCTCTTGATAGCCTCGGGAAGCGCGATGTCAGTGTACGTACGGCATGACATATGCATCACCAATCTTAATATTCGAATTGAGAACCGTGATTATTACTATTTACACCAAGAGCAGTGACTAGTTGGGGGGGGGGCACATTCGTAAACAGTAACCTGCATCGAATAAACCAGATAATTCGTCCTGGGAATCGAACCCAGAACCTGCACTGCGCGAAACTGCGATTGTTGTCTCTCGCGTGTCGTCTCCAGACCCCGACCCTCGATCCCACGACACCTGGTGACTTGAGGGAGAGCAGAAGCCCACCTGAGTTTTACTGTCAGAATACAGAGGTGGTTTGCCTTCCCCGCGCAGTACCACAAGCCAATCCAACAATCGGCTGCGCTGGGAATCGAACCCAGATCCGCTGATCGGCGAGCGAGCACGCTCACTATATCAGCCAAGATACTTGAACAAAAATAATTGAATGCACATTTATTATTCGATTGGTCATCAAAGCTATGCTGGAAAACCTTGTGAACAACATGATTGTCAAGCTTAATTATTGGGTAGGTCGTAATTCCCCGTGTATGAAACTGACGTCAACACCTAACAGTTTCCATCCTTAACGCTATCCGATAACATCAATATTGTACACATCGAGCCCTCGTCAGCTATCACCATGTGTCAATATTTCGTCATTGATTACGCATTACGGTATGACCCAAACCAAGGTCAGGCGTTCACAGTGAGGTCCTCCCGAGTTATTGGTTTAGCCGTGACGTCATAAAAGTCAGCAGATGCGCCGAAACATCGGTGCAAAATAACAAACAAACTGACGAGTTTGACAGGATTCTGGTTCCCGAACTGAACAGTTTTCGCCGTTCTCAAAAGCGTCTTCCGAAGGGGGATCAATGATGCATAGTAAATGCAGCATAAGAACGGCGAAAACTGTTCAGTTCGGGAACCAGAAGAAACAACCAGACTCAGACTCAGTCTAGGATTCTGCAGTCTGGCTATTCCAGCTGCATCCCTCTTCCCTTCCCTTCTCTGCCCCTCGCATATCTCCATAGAGACACGAGGGTGCAGTATTCCTGTAGTGCACTAGGCGCTACGGTGAATTTAAAAAAAAAAAAATAAAAATAACTATTTGTTGACAGATTTTTTTTTTTAATTATTATTTATAGACAGACCCGAAAGGACTCGGCATCGGTGTGCTGGATCAAGACGCGGTTGTGGATCGCAACCACCTGATCAAGCCTCTGGACTACACCCACGATTACCGCCTGGAGCAAGAGGTACGGCCCGAAACTTCAAACTCCGCCAGTTTCGCGAGTCGCCGTTCACCATCATGCCCACTAACGGACTGCGTTTGGGTTTTTTTTTTTCTTCCGCGGGACGATAGGTCGAGGCTCGGCTGCTGTACATCAATCCCATCTCGAACGTCCTTCACCTGGGCCTGCAGCACCGCGTTCGCCGCCTGTACAACCAGAGCGATCAGTTCGCCGGGATCACCAAGTGGGACATCGTGGAGCATGCCACCGTTATGCATGTCACGCCCCACTCGGTCACCTTCAGTATGAGGAAAAAGATCAAGGGTTACGCCAACGTACGTGAGATCGGATCATTTTTTTTGTTTTAATCGCGTTTTCCCACAATTTTTGGTTTTGATTTGACTAACCGTTGCTCAGAGATCACTTCTTGTGTGATGCACGTGTAGATTATAGATTTTAAAATTGATTTCTTCTGTTTATTTAGAAACGAAATATTCCGCAAGAATTTGTCGACGACCTACCGAAATACTACCCGATTGGAACAACCCACAGGTACAAAATGGCTACTAGCCCTTTCTTATTTACATATTGTTGGAGGTTATCTCAATAATTTTTTTTTTTTTTTAATTCACCGTTTCGCCTAGTGCACTACAGGAATACTGCACCCTCGTTTCTCTTTGGAGATATGTGAGGGGCAGGGAAGGGAAGGGAAGAGGGATGCAGCTGGAATAGCCAGACTGCAGGATCCA
>JAUJYS010005572.1:0-10959 GCA_033995665.1 Melogona broelemanni
TGTGGTTATTCCACCTACTAAGAATGCAACAGAACACATAGACAAGACAGATAAAGGCGAGAATGTTTTCTGGTTGGGTTTTTGTGCATCAGAGGTATCTCACATTATCGCTGTTATGAGGAGACCTCACCGCTATTATCTCCATTCTACTACTGTTAAAACCTCTGTTGCACAACAGGTTTCGCATATCTTGACCACACAGCTGAGGGTCAATAATGTAATTCATCACTTGTATCCAACGGTGTGCTTCAAATTTTCGTGTCGTACGAATGTTGACCCAATTGGATCTGAACTCCGACCGAAATGGCAAATAACTTTTTGCTATAGAAAGCTGAGCTACTGACTCGACCAATGTTAATAATACTGGAGGAAGATTGTCCTCTGGGACCCATACCTCTTCTTTTAACCCCTCCTTTGCTCGAACTGTCCTCCTTCTAAAAGGCCGTGTGATTGGAACGGGGGTTATGGCCCAGTCACTAACTTCTTGTTCCTGATCTTTAGATTCGGAACTGATATCCACCTTCTCCTCATGATCCAAATGTTTGAATCTGTTTTGGAGTTTGACCGATGAGTTGACATTGGTCCTAACTAAATCGACCACTGCAGGTTTCTTGTGAGGTGCCCATGGTACCTTATGCACTTTAGAAACTCTGTCAGGACTATGAGATTGAAACAGTTTCTCTAAAGACCTAGATTTCTCGACCTTTTTCACTGCCCTGACGTTGATCGCTATGGGAACCTCAGGTTCCTTGGTTGTGTAAACAACTTTCTCTCGTCGAATTGCTCTATTCCTAGGCTCTCGAACTGCTTCAGGTGATTTATCTGAAGTCACCTCTGTGCGTTGTCCTGTTGACCGCACTGCCAGAGGTTCCTAATTACCTCCTTGGCGTGACTCAGTCGCTGGTTTCCGAGAACAAGTTTTACGTTGGCGCTGCTCAGAACATTGATGTTGGTAAGAATGCTGTTGCTTGGGTGGATCTAGAGTCCCACTCATACCTAACAACACACATTGAATATGCTCCAGATTTTTATCTTTAAGCACGGGCCAACGAGCCTCTACATTTTCAAGGCTACATAATTCGGCCATGTCTACTGGCACCACGGGGACAACACTTATGTCATTCCGTCCCTGTTTCCTAACTTTAAAAACCTCCTTTTTAGTTGGTAATTCTAAAGAACCACTTAAAATCATCAAACGTTGATGAATTGGATTAGTGATTTTGGCGATAGCCGCCTGGCGATATTGCTCTGATTGCGTATCGTCCCACAAGTGGTAAGTCTGAGCTACCACTGGGTTATTAACCCGTTGTGCCTCACGATTTTCAATATTCGACCTTTCCGCAGGCTCGCCTATTTTAATCAACGTGGTGTGACCCACCCCTAGATTTTTAAATTTTTCGGCAAATAAAGATTTTCGAGAGGAAGGTTGTTTAAGCGGAGTAGCATCTGGAGTCTCCCACCCCTTTTTAACCCCAGTTTTTACCCTTATAGGAGTGCCAGTTTCACACTCGGGCCCCCTTGAAGGAATCTTATGTGAATCCAAGGATTTCTGCACCACACTTTTCAGATCTGTGGGAGTAGCAGTCTCCCTTTCGGAAGAGACAACCTTAGGTTTTGGTACCTCAAGGTTCATGGCTGAGGTCATTTCAGCCTCCGTATTTAACCTACTTGTCATTTTGAGACCTCTGTCTCCCTCCCAATCCACATCGTTTTGCGAGCTTACCAATTTAAATCGCTCCCTACTTCTAATATGGTTACTGGCCTCCTGATTGCATTGTTTGATCGACGTCATCTCTAAAATAGGTATTGCATTTTGCCTTTCTTCCTTCTCAATAGTGTCATCTGGAATTTTCAAAACCATCTCTAGGCATTTTTGAAACTCCGTGTCAGTAGTCAAGATGCTACAAGCATCATCCTCTATCTGATTGACTTCTGTCGATGCATCCTCATCAGTATCAATACCGCTATCCTGACTTGGTCTGTCTAAGAGAGCTTTGGTATCCTCGTGAAGCTGGTCTGACCAACATTCTGCAATCAGTTCCCTGAACGTGATTGCCTGATTACTATTGAAGTAGCTAGCTAAACAACAATAAATGTTCATTAATTAAGGCTCCGCTACATTACCGCCATCCGGGTGAGTGTATGGGCCTGAATACACAATGGTGGCAATAGTCAGTTTACTGCCATACACATGATCATCGTCATGTTGCATAAACTCATCTGTGCAAAAATTAGTCTCCTCTTCTATATCCTGGTCATCATCTGAATCATCGAGCTCATCAGCTTGACCAGGCATGTCGTAGGGGTTTATAAACAAATTATCCCTGCGCAAAGCCTTTTTTAATGTGCTTTGATGAACCACCTCAGTCTTGTGAGCCCTACCTGGGATTTTATTGAGCAACTCAATGTAAGCGTTCACCCCCGATAAATGTGTAATTTTATAAGGACCATGATAGTGTGGTAACAACTTTGTAGTTTTACCCACTTTACTCACAAAACGTGAAGTCATAACAATGTCGCCAACTGCAAATTCGACCAATTTTTTTGGCGCACCCCTTGCTGCGTCTTTAACCTGAACTGACCAAACTCTGTCCATCGTCGCCATTTGGCGCGCCAAGGGCAATAGGTCAATTCTTGGGATCGGAAAAAGTCGATCCATTGGGCGAATTGGTTCATGTTTATTTAACATGAAAAAAAGTTGTCTCCTGCATTGAACCCTGCAATGATGCATTGTACGAGAATACTGCCTCCTCCAGATTCTCGTCCCAATCCATCTGGTCATCACCCGTGTTCATGTATATTTTCACCTGGGCTGTGTGATTGTGTCATTCAATCAACCCATTTGCCTGAGGATGATACGCGGTGGTCGTGCTGTGTTCAATCCCCATATCAGCCAACCAAGCCGCTGTATCTTTAGAAGTAAAATTAGTACCCCTGTCCGAAATAACTTTTCTCAATGTGCCATGACGAGTAATAATGCTAGTTAGAAAATCAATTGTCCATGCCGTTGAAAATGTGGGAATAGGCTTGCTTTCCACATAGCAAGTAGTATAATCTATAGCACTGATTATATACTTATTGCCTGCGTTGGATTCCTGAAACGGACCCAGGCAATCGACACCAATGGTGTCAAAAGGCACCTCCGGAACTGGGATGGCCTGAAGTGGAAGTTTTGGTGGAACTTGTAACTTCCTAAAAAGACAGTCCTCACAGCTACCAATGTAGGACTTGACTTCCTGCTGCCAGTCTGGCCACCAGTATCTGGACCGCAGAATGCTACACGTGCTGCTTACGCCCCCATGACTTGCCGTGGGATGATCATGGGCGTGAAACATAATATTCTTCCGCAAGTGCGCGGGGAGGACAAAAACCGCCTTTTTGCTATTTTTAGGGCCGATGATTCGGTGCAGCATGCCCTGCCTCATGCCGAATCTAGGGAGATCTGAACCCCTGTTTTCCAACTTCTTCATCCAAAAAGAACAAAACCTATCCTCCTGCTGGGCTGCCAGCGGATCTGTTTTTGAAAGATTACCTGAATGAAAAGAGACATTACAAATGGAAAGACTTGAAACTTGTTGCTCAATGTCACCATCTCCTGCTGGTACGTAACCAACAGGTGCTCTACTCAATGCATCAGCGTTGGAATTTTGCAGGCCTGGTCGTTGTTTGATCACCATGTTGTGGCCCTGCAAAGAATTAATCCACCTGGCCAGTCTACCATGTGGATTCTTTTTAGAATGCAACCAAATTAAAGCTTGGTGATCAGTGATCACTGTGAACTTATTCAGGTGCAAGTAGGGTCGGAGTTCCTCAACTGCCCACTTCACCGCTAAGCACTCTAATTCAGAAATGCCGTAGTTCATTTCTGACTTTGATAACATTCTGCTTATGTATAGGCAAGGATGTTCCAATCCATCCTTCCTGATTGACAAGATAGCTCCCAATCCCACTCCACTTGCATCTGTGTGAACCTCGATAGGCAATGAAGGGTCAAAATGAGCCAAGACTGGTTCTGTTAATGAAATATTTTTTACTTTATCAAATGCCAACTGTTGTTCCTCTCCCCACGTAAATTCAGCTTCAAGTCCCATAATGTTAGTAAGAGGTTTTACAATTTTTGCATTATCTTTAATAAATCGCCTGTAATAGTTAGATAACCCGACGAAACTCCTAACACCCTTTTTATCCTTAGGGACTGGAAATTCATTGATAGCCACCACCTTTTGTGGGTCCGGCTTTGTCCCTGTGCTATTTACCACATAACCTAGCACTTTAATCTCCTCAGCCCCAAAGATACATTTTTTTGGGTTGAATTTCATTTTGGATTTTCGAATCGCGTCGAAAACCAATGCAAGGCGTCACAAATGATCATCAAAAGTCTCAGAAAATATCACAATATTGTCGAGATAAACCATGCAGACGTCAAGTTTTAACCCAACCAAAATTGAGTCCATCGCCCTCTGAAAAGTGGAAGCTGCGTTACACATGCCAAATGGCATACGCAGTGACCATCTGCCGTTGAAAATGCCATTTTCTCAATATGTTCATTCTTAACTGGGATCTGCCAGTATCCACTCCTAAGATCCATCATTGAAAAATATTTGGCACCTGCCAAACGATCGAGTGTATCATCGATCCTGGGCAGGGGGTAAAATTCGGGCTGAGTTTTGGCATTGAGGCCCCTGAAGTCGATGCAGGTCCTCAAGCCGCCATCCTTTTTACCCACAATCACTACTGGTGCACTCCATGGACTCTTAGAGTGTCTAATCACACCAGCCTGTATCATTTTAGCTGTTTCTGCTCTCAGATGTTCCCTTTCAGAAAAGGAAACACGGAATGGTGGTCTCTTGACCAGTTTCTCATCAATGGTAGGTATTTCATGACATGACTCGTCATAGCACCCGATATCAAAATCATTCTGAGAAAAACATCAGCCTCATATTCCATTATGTCCTGAAGATCACTTCTCTGATCTGGTGTCAAGTTCTCACCATAACTGACCAGTTTGTGACCAGGAGGAGATGCCTCTTTTCCCCCCCCTGTGGTGCTCACTTGTGCTCCTGGTCCTAAAGATGCAACTTGATGTCTTTCTGAAGAACCCTCTTCCATTAACTCAGCTCTAATTGCTTCCCCCAAGAAAGTCTGCTCGTTTAATTTAACCGGAAGAGGAGTTAAATTTTCCACGCGGCATAGCCTAGGCCACTATGGAAGTGAACAATACAGTCACCAAGACTGAGACCTCTATCATGAAGTAGTCTCTTTGCAGGGGAGATGTAAAAATCTCTTCTGGTCACATCATCCAGGCAGATCATAACCTGTACTACACATAAAGGTGGGATGTCCACCTTGTCAGCGCACCAAACAGATGATCCTGTATCAACACACGCAAGCTCAAAATACGGGTCATCAGGTGCAACAGATGAAATACTACCATCTGAGACTGCTTTTATTTGTCTCGCCAGCCCATCCTCTGGAAAGGGTTGTGGATCAATGATGAAGCCCTGTTCATCAATGGACCCAGGAAAAGGAGCCACTAACTTTATCACCTGACCTCGGGAATTCCGAATTATTGGAGGTGGTGGGACCGAAAAATTGCAAAAGAATTGTTTCTCTGCACTATCTGGTACTACATAAGGTGTTTCCTCATGACTGACGTGATCTATTTCAGCATAAATTACTGGGTCATCCCCATATGCTAACCATTTGGAAGACTCCTGGCCCTGTTGTTCCCCAGTAGGACCACTGTAGTCCTCAGGTCTGTTAATTTCCCCAAAATCCAAATTAATCACTGATGCAGGGGGGGCCTTTGTTGGAAAGGCCACCCTATCTTCCTCTAGATCTGCACCTAGGTTTTTACACCTGACTTTATCTTCCGGTCTCCTTGCGGTGTTATCGGTAGCAAAGTTGTTGAACGACTCCCTAGTTGATCGTTGATTATTACTCCAACCACCCTCACCTTGTTTTCTGGCTGTCTGTTGCTATTGTGAGTACCCTTTATGGGTCTCGTCTTGACGTTCCTTTTCCCAGATAGCAGCATCAATTTTGGCAATTTGATAATCTGCCTCATTTACCAAGTCCACTCCTCTATCGGTTTTTGCTCTTATACCCTCTTCTCGTAGGCATGACCAGAATTCTCTTTTATTTTGCCTGTCCCTGTAAAGTATCACGTTCTTAGGTTCAGTGTGAAGAACCTTTTGGGTATTTTCTTCCTCACTGTAGTATTCATCCTCAGTGGACTCATTGTCAGAGTCATCCCCGTCCTCGTCAGAATCCTCCTTCCAATGATCACTATAAGCTGGACAAATACTGGACTGATGCTGATAAATATTGATATAACCGTCATAGATATCTAATACAATGCCCGTCTTGTCCATCCAGTCAAATTTAATGATGACTGGGTGTGATTGTTCTTCAAAAAACAAGCATTTCAATTTCAGTCCCGATGCCGTCAATTTCTACCTTGGCGATCACTTAACCCAATGCCTCTTCGACTGAGTCATCCATCATTGCCATGTCGCAAAGAGGACGGTCAGTGAATTCTAACCCTGCGTCTATATGCGTCACTTCATCGCAGGACGTATACACAGGGCCTGTGTCAATGAGTGTTTCAAATTCATACCCATCGATTGATGCATCTACAATTGGGAGTAGTCTAGTAGCCCCTTTGTGATATGGTAGTTGCCTATTGCAGAGGTGCAACTCCTCTTTTTGTGCTTGCTTGTCACAATATTTTGACCACTTATTAAATCGTTCCAGTGTAGGCTGAACATATTTCAATGGTTTGTGATTCCCATGACCCAGTACTGAAAAAATACCAGCAAAGATCTGTATCAAAACGCCCACACGGTCCATCCACTCATATCCTATTATTAACGGATGACCCAAATTTTCAATAACCAGTACATCCATGTATGCACATAGGCCGTCAATAGCCACCTAGTGCTGGCTGTACTTTGCCGTTGGCCATACGCACTGGCGCTGCAATGCACTCGCTAAATGCCAATCCTGCCGCTTTACGTAGCCTATTCTCACATACGCAAACGGTTGCACCTGTATCCAACAGTGCCTCTGTCTGATCTGAACCAAACATTGCCCTTACTGTAGGTACTAAATTATTTCTCCGGCGAGGGAGGGCCGTAATTTTGAATATTTCGGCAGTAGTTTCCCCACCTTCAACAACTGCCAACGCTCATTTCCCGAATGAAAATATGAGTTGGTCTGCTGGTTGCCCTCCTGCAAAGGACAGTCCTTGGCATAGTGACCATGCTCACCACAACGGAAACATCCTTTGGTACCATTGCCGGCCCTGCTGGGTCTATTGTTCCAGGACGGGCTATCCCCCTCCTGATTCAACGGGGGCTGTTTACCCTGTTGCTGACCACTAGGGGAACCTTGGTTGTCATTTTTATCAAATTTCTGAAAAAATCTGCCCTTCTGAGGGCCTTGTTGTCCCCCTGGTTTTGATCCAAAACATTTACCAGTATCTTTATCCTTTGAATTGTTTTGTTCCCAATCCTGTTTACGTTGCTTATCACGTTGCTCAAACACAATTAATTCGTCTGTCAGTGTGGAAAGACTCCTTTCCGCCCCTACCGAGGTACGATCTCTTATCTTCCATGGGATCCCGGAAAGAATTTTCTGTATCATTTCATCCCTTGATACCAATCTACCCATAGCCCTGGCAATATGATCCAGTTCCTGAATAAAGTTTTCCACAGTTTCATCAGTTAATTGCTTGCTGCTGTTCCAATCCCGTCTAGCCTGATCTTGTGGACTAACCTGGGAGCCAAATGACTGGATCAAAAATGAGCAAGCCTCATCAAGGGACAGGACCCCTGACCTGGACTCAGTCCAAGCATGAAGTCGCGTAAAAGCAGTTTTCTCCGTAAAAGATTTAAAAAAAGGCACCATTTGAGGGTCCTGCAAATCCATCCCACTAGTGTGTGCATAAAACCTGTGCAACGACTCTTTAATGTCTTCCCCTTTTTTTCCTGAAAACGGCTTAAGCGTAGCCCTAGTTATCTGAATAGGGAAGTACTGTGTTTGCTGCTGCGCCACCTGATGTGGGCGAAATGGTACTAAATGCCTGTCAGGGTTTTCAGTACCCGGGAGGGGTACATGCCTGGCCCGTGGTGGCAAGTCCCTCAAGTGGATGACGCTCCTTTCTGGGGATCCGTCATCAACTCCTCCCTGTGCTCGAGACACCACTGTGTCCCCGGAGCTCTCACTGTCATCTGGGTTAATCAACCGTGAGATAGGTCGGCCCTGCCTCTCGGGTTCATCCCGGGATAACCTTGGGTTACAACACTGAGGAATTATAGTTAGATCAAGTTCATTTTCTCCTCGTGGAAAAACAGGTGCTCTTAAATGGCCAGTCTCTCTAGGCTGGTGAGGGAATACTCTAATGCTCTGATATCCCTCCAAGCGTTCATTCATCGCTTGAATCTCAGCCCATTGTTCTGTGCTGTGCACTGAAGCAGGAGGGTAGGAAAATCTCGGGTTTGACCCTCATGTCGGCCCGTGTCGCCTGCTGTAGCAGTTTGCTGAGCAGGGTGCAGAATAGAATCTACTGTCCTATTAGCCCAGGCTATATCTTGCACCATGGCCCTGGTTTGCGTTGGCTTATTGTTCAGCACAGTTCGCATATGATGAGCTGTGCCTAGCAAACGGCTGGCCGTGTTAGAAATAGGGTTTCGCTGTCTAGTGGTGTCAAAGATTGGATGAATTAACCCTTGAGCAGCCATGATCCTACTATCTCTTATAGCTTGGTTGTATTGACGCAACCGATCCCCCCAAATAGGTCTGGTTTCGTCGTCCTCATCAGTGGTGTTAGGGTTAACTGTATCCCTAGTAATAATCTCCTGCTGTACTATAGTCTGAGCCAAGGTACTAGCCCCGGGTAGAACTGAAACTTCCTCCCGCTCTCTCATAGAAGCTGTTTCTTCTCCTACAGTATCAAGAGGTGTAGAAGTATGTTGTCTGGGTGCTGAGCCCAGTCTTGCCCTCTTGAGTCTTTCAAACTCCTCAAATTTTTCAAATCTCTCAAATTTAGCCAAGTCAATAGCCCTCTGGCTACCATCTTGTATTAAAATAACCTCTCTATGAATGCTATTCGCGCTACTGACGCCCCTTGCAGTGTCCTCATTGGCTGTAGTCTGCCGTTGAGCGTCTTGAAAATTGAATACACTTGACTGTGCACTGGTCTGTGCTTGCACCTCATTGGTTAAAAGATTGAGAATCCTCTGCCTCTCAAAAGGTGAAATTTGAGAGCTAGCTAAAGAACCCCCGGTGGATGTCTCTCTAGCATCTCTAATCTCATTGTTTCTGGCCTCCTGTTGTTCTATCTGAGAAGGTCCTTGGGCTGGACCTTCATATAGAGCTACAATGTACTCATAATGAGCCTCCTCATCACCTTTAATAGGGACCTGATTAACCTCCTGATCAGAAAGAACCATGGTCGTTCCATTTGGATCGACTACACCAAGGCCAGGATTTAACCTGCCCTGAGTTTCACCCAGTTGATCGCATTTGTTTCGGGTCAGCATAATATGACCTTGTATATTCAATCCCCCCCCTGGAGGGTCGTTGGCCTCAGCCATCTCTTAAGTAGAAACCCAAGTCTCAAAAAAAAAAATTTCCAAAGAAGTGAAACCACCTTACTAGGCTTGCTAGGTTCCCAAAAAAAAAACTAAAAGGAGCAGTGAAAACCACCTAAAAGGCTTGCTAGGTTTCACTGGTAATGTGTTTTAAATCTCAGAAACAATTCAAAGTCAAATGACAAGAACCCAGTTCCCTAAATTTCCCAAAAAGTGTTAAAAAGGCTTAAAAAAAAGTCCTAACTCACTGAGAAATGAACAACCACCCCACTGGGCTTGCTAGGTTGTTCTAAATTAGGGTAAAAGGTCAGGTGAACCTGACAAGTAATCTTAGTATTTAAACTTTCCCAAAAAGTCCTAAATTACCTGAATTACTAGCCTACTGTGGACAGCACAACCACCCCACTGGGCTTGCTAGGTTGCACTGCTGTTTAGGGCTAATTCTGGGAGAAAATCCCAAAATGAAAAAACTTTCCCAAAAAGTTTCTTAGACCAGTCCTAATTATAAGCCTACTGAGAACAACACAACCACCTCACTGAGGCTTGCTAGGTTGTTGCTGTTCTAGGCCTAAGCTCAGCTGAATGCTGAGAGGAATTTTATGGAGGGGGAATCTAAAAGTGAGTTCCTGAATTCTGGGAAGCCTATTTGGCAAAAAGGCCTACCCAAGAATGAAGGGAGTGCTGTGAACTGTAAGAAGTTCCTGGGTAGGAAAAAAAATTTTCCCACCAATCAGCACCAGAGTAAAAAAAGGATGCTAAAATAAGCCTAACCCCTTGCTAAAAAACCTAAGCCAACTAATGCCTGTACTAGGGTGGATCTGTGAGCAGTCTTTTTAAATTGAATACCCCGCACCTCCACCATAAAATTGTCTTTTGTCGTGATCTTTTGCGTTCAGACCGTACCGACTTCAAGAGCACATACACAAATTCAAATTCAAATAATCTCAGAATCTAGCGCCAAAAAGGAAGTTGAATACCACGCAGTTTTACACTCGTAATCAATCAAATATCAGTTTATTCGTTATAACCTAGTCTAGATTCGTCACAGCGCAATCTTACAACTCAAGCTACTTTTTACCCAAACGTAAACCAATCTTTCTTATGCACACTCAATTCTCAGATCTCAATCAAATACATAAATTCATGAAGCATAAACAATAAATAGGGGTCTCCACCATCAAGTTTACACGCAGAAACTTGCAAAGGCGGTAGAAGCAGCTCGCTTGGCAGCTTTTAGGAAATAGGCCTGTTCGCTTAGGCTTAATTTGCGCGCAGGGGGGTTAGGAAAGTCGAAATACTCACACACTCGAAGCAACAGCACCCTTCTCTTACTCCACAGGAACTCACAAAGAAGAGGTTTGAA
>JAUJYS010005573.1:0-10959 GCA_033995665.1 Melogona broelemanni
AAGTTGGACTTAGAGTAGTTTTTTTTTTGCTTCCATTTTACCAAAAAAAGCAAAAAAAAAAAATTTTTAAGTCATTTTTCTGGTTTTTTTATTTTTTTTTAAACAAATTTCTAAGTGTTTTTCAAAAAAATATTCTAAGTCCAAAATAGTCCTATTTTTTAATAGCATTCCGCTTCCAAGTTTTACTTTCCCCCCCACATTGCAAAATGTCAAGAAAAACACAAGTAAAGTTTCTAGATAAAATATTTTATTACATCTTTAAGTCACATAAAAAGTACATAGTACAAGAGGCAATCAATTTTAAGCATCAAAAAACAATAGAAATGTGAAATATATGCAAATAGAAAACTTCAAAAATATTTTTATGCATGTTCAATATCATTTCACTTATCCAATCCACTGTTCAAATTTATATCTTAGGGATCAAAGAAAGACAGTGCCTACTACAAGTGGAAACAAATTTGACAAAAAAGTACAAGAATAATCTGTGAATGCAATAGCTAAGAAGACTGAAATTCCGGTATGTTTATTTCTAATTCGCCATACGATTGTGGCAGTTAAATGCAAGCAGGACAAGTTAGCAAGAAATCATTGAGTTTTACAGTTACGAAGTTGTGTGCGACAAAATATTACAAAAAATTAATTAACGAATGACTGATCTTAATAACTTAATTTGTGAATATGAAATTGAAATAACTTAAATTGCTCATTTCCGAGAAGATAAGTGCTAACCATCAATGTTTTGCTCTAATACAGTTGATTATTCTGACAACTCTGGCAATTTCATTTAGAAACAATATTTTAATCATTTAGGATTTTTTCCACATTTAAACATTAGTGTATCATTCTCTGGCAATTTCATTTAGAAACAATATTTTAATCATTTAGGATTTTTTCCACATTTAAACATTAGTGTATCATTATGGCAGTTATATACGATCATTCGATTCGTTTATTAACAAGCGTTACTTTGGTCACTGACGCTAATGTGCATCACATTAAAAATATATATATAATCTATCAAACGTGCCTGGTTTTTTATGTACACGATAAATGCATCTTTCCTCCACAATTTCCATTTCAACGGTCGTACGCCACCTTTAAACTAGACCATCACCGCAGAAATCTGATCTGATGATGTGATCAGAAAAGGATGCTAGATGTTTTCCTTTTGCACGACAATGCACGACCAAATGCGAGTAGACAAGCTGAGGAGAAATTAAGATTTAAAATGCTGCCCACCCTCTTTAACTAGCGGGTGGTCCCTGGTTAGATTCTCGGCGCAGGCTCTTGTTTATGCGATCCTGGCGTTATCCTGAATTTATGCGAGCCTTCATATATTGTCTAAGCAACAGGATTCCTGTAGTGATATTGACCCAAGGAGGGGAATTTCCCTACAAAAAAAATGATCTGAATCTTCAGATTTATTTTTTTGCGAATCTGAATAACTTATTCGTGGAACAAGGTTTTTAAGATGATTTATCCATCATCAAGCTGAGTAATCATAAATACCGTAAATGCATACATTGGTCTAGTTTCAAGATGGCGCACGATCGTTAAGAAAAATTTACTGAGATTGCGAAAAATTAAATTTCGTAGAGGAAAAATACATTAATCGACTGTAAACGATCAGACATGTTTAAGAAATTTTAACAAATTAAAAAAGAAATGTGGGACACACTTTTAGAGTGGCCCAATAATTAAGGTAAATTTGCGGTGCTGATAATTTGCGAAATTTATTTTAATTTGAAATGATGAATTTTATTTTATCTGAAACCCAGTAAACTTTTAACATTTAAGTTTTATTCCCCCACCTTTTACATCGTTTAAGAATTTTGACTGTAGTCAATATATCTGAGAATGTTACATAATCTTTAAGTGAATTTTGGCGCAAAAATAACTTGCCGATTTCATACATTTGTAATATCTTCACAAGTGATTCCCTCTAAAACGACGAAGCAACCAATCACTTAACTCTTACTCCATGTACTTTAAAATGTTAGTCGTGCCAAAATCTTTTCGCTGACCACCAGTCACGGGATGAGAAGGCAGGCGATGGACTCTTGACTGGATGAGAGTGCAAGTGAAAATTCCTCTCTGCACGAATTGAGATGCTGTGCTGGAAACAATAAGAAAAAAAGAAAATGTTACAATTTATTAACAAATTCCATGATAATGTGGAGTACAAATAACATTTTATAGTGATTTCAACTAATGATTCAATTTACTCTAATGACCATGCCCGATTATATACATACAGTTTAAAGAAAGAAAATTTCTTTCACAAAACCGCCATTAAAAAATGTTATGTACAAGCGACATTTTAAGTAAGTTTAACTAATGGTTCAATTTACTCTTATGACTTCTAGCGACCCAGCCCGATTGTATTAATATAAATTTAAAGAAAATAGCATTACTCACAAAACCAGTTTTTTATTTAGTCTTAATGTACCTAAAAAAGTTTCAATGTTAAAAAAAGAAACTCTTAGCATTCATAGCATTCCCCCCAAACCACTGGGGTAGCCACATTTTTTCCAGTGCCCTTGAGATCAAACAATAGATATTTGGCGACTGCGTAGACGCTGTTGCGCATTAACAAAATCTGCCAATTGTCAATTTCCACACGATCACATCACAGAAAAACAATTCTTCGGATTGCTTTATTTAGTAACTTAAGAGACTACGCAACAAATCTACCCCAGAAATTTTAGTAGACAAACGCTTAAAATCTGAAAATCTAAATCAGAATCAGAGTAATTATCGGGAAACAGTAAATTGAAAACTAAACTGAAAGCATGACAAGACAATAACGTTTTGTATATGTGCATAGATCCTAGATAAAATTTAACTATAAGCTTTGTGAAGTTCCATTTGCAGCTGCGTAGCCCAAGTATATTTTGCAGTTTGAGGAATTGGAAACAGGAATTTAAGCGAACGCGAAATTTCACTTAAGTATAAATCAGCTATGATCCATGTTTTTCAATTAAAATATAACACTAATAATCAAAACAGTAAAAACAAGCAACTAAAGAAAACGTGGAAAACTTACATTTTTGTCGAGTCTCAAAAACTGCTACCTTCACATGGAGCTGCCGAACGAAGAATGACAAGCTCGTGGCTGAAAATTGTGGACAAATTGGTGTCGCTAGCATTGATTCGCATTAATTAAATCCAATGCCAACATCGCAGCTACGAATCTGATTGGTCAATATTTAGGCGAAATGACCTTCTGCCTCACGTAGGCCATAAATATTAAAATCCCCGCCTCGAACGATAATGGCGAACAAGAGGTCATTATTCCATTTTAGAATATTGGCGGAAGGGGGCGCTGGCGAAGCCTGAGGATTTCACAAACAATATGGCGCCACCCATGGCGAAAAAGTGACAGCTTCTAGGACGAAAAAGAGACCGCTTCAAGGATGAAATTTTCTAGGAATTTCAGGTTATGGTGAGTGTTCTTCTGCTAAAATTCATATATGGATGGGGTTGGGTCGCTTTAGTGAATTGTCACGTTTTTGATGTGATGATTGCCGTGTATTGAAAAACTTGTGTTTTGGTGGGCGAGACCGTTTAGATTTGGCAATTGTTTCGATTTTAGCATGTACTTTATGTTAATTTTGTTACATCTTTCAGATTCCAGGCGTCAGACGGCTTCTAGGATGAAAAAGTGACCATTATAAGATGAAATTGTTTAGAAATTCCAAGTAATTATGAGTTTTGTTCTTCTAAAATTCATTTGTGGATGGGGTTGGGTCGTTTTAGTGAACTGTCATGTTGTTGATGTCATGATTGTCGTGAATTGTCATGCGATCAGAAGTGGCATACGGTGGGAGAGTCACATTGTAGATTTGGCAATTATTTTGCTGAGTGTTGCTAAACTGGTAGACAATATTCGATATTGATAATTTATGACACAATTCCACACCCTAATCTGGCATGTACTTTATTTTAATTTCAAATAATAGTCTTTCAGATTCCATGAAGTAGCCTATGGCGGGAGAGACAGATTCCAAGATGAAATTGTTTATTAATTTCAGGTAATTATGAGTTTTGTTCTGCTCAAATTCATTTATGGATGGAGTTAGGTCGTCTTCGTGAGTTGACGCGTACTGACATGTACTTTATTTTAGTTTTGTTTCCTCTTTCAGATTCCAGGCGATAGGACGGCTTCTAGGACGAAAAAGTGACCATTTCTAGGATGAAATTGTTTAGAAATTCTAGGTTATTATGAGTTTTTATCTGCTTAAATTAATTTATGAATGGGGTTGGGTCGTTATAGTGAATTGTCAAATTTACTGGCATGCAATTTATTTAAATTTTGTTTCCTTTTTCAGATTCCAGGCGTCAGACGGCTTCTAGGACGAAAAAGTGACCATTTCCAAGATAAAATTATTTAGAAATTCCAAGTAATTATGAGCTTTGTTCTTCTAAAATTAATTTATGGGTGGGGTTGGGTCGTTTTAGTGAACTGTCATGTTTTTGATATCATGATTGTCGTGAATTGTCATGCGATCATAAGTGGCCTACGGTGGGAGAGTCACAGTGTAGATTTGGCAATTGTTTTTCAATTGGTAGACAATATTTTCAATTGGTAGACAATATTTGATATTGATAATTTGCGACACAATTCCACACCTAATCTGGCATGTACTTTATTTTAATTTCAATTAATAATCTTTCAGATTCCATGAAGTAGCCTATGGCGGGGGAGACAGCGCAGATTTGGCAATTGTTTCGATTCTAACATGTAAAAAGTGACCGCTTCCAAGATGAAATTGTTTATTAATTTCAGGTAATTATGAGTTTTGTTCTGATCAAATTCATTTATGGATGGAGTTAGGTCGTCTTCGTGAGTTGACGCATACTGGCATGTACTTTATTTTAGTTTTGTTTCCTCTTTCAGATTCCAGGCGATAGAACGGCTTCTAGGACGAAAAAGGGACCATTTCTAGGATGAAATTGCTTAGAAATTCTAGGTTATTATGAGTTTTTATCTGCTTAAATTCATTTATGGATGGGGTTGGGTCGTTTTAGTGAATTGTCACGTACTGTACTGGCATGCATTTTATTTAAATTTTGTTTCCTTTTTCAGATTCCAGGCGTCAGACGGCTTCTTGGATGAAAAAGTGACCGCTTCTAGGATGAACTTGTTTAGAAATTCCAGGTTTTTATTAATTTTTATCTACTCAAAGTCATTTTATGGACGAGGTCGGGTCGCTTTACTGAATTGTCATGTTTTAGATGTCACTATTGCAATGAAAACTCAAAGCCCACGAGTATAGCATTTTATTGATGTTAGCGAAAACTAGTTTTGATAAACGTTTCATGTATTTGAAAAAACAAACTTTCCACAATACCACACCGATTCTGTCATGAACTTTATTTTAATTTTGTTTCCTCTTTCATATTCAGACGCTCACCATCTCGGATCCATGGACAGAAGAAATCCCCTCTCTCGTTGGTTCGTAGGACCTCTAGCCCAGACGTTTGTATATTCTGCCTCGTCTTAATCACGGTACACCTCTCTTACAAGTAGCACAAGGTGCCAGGGGGGTTGGGTCAGTGGCGAGGTGGTACGGGTGGGTTAGTCATCCGGCCGCCCCCCCCATGGTGTCCCCGCACGTATTGCCGGACCCTGAGCCCCGACGCTCAACCCTGGTACCCTCTGTTGTCTCGATGTATGATGTCACAGTCGTGTTAAGATGAGGGCCAACAGATTTGCACTCGTAACGCGTATGTCCTTCTGATCTAACGGGGGCGGGGTCTCCAGTTCCCCGGCTGTAGTGGCCGGGGCCTCCAATTCCTTCCCGGCGGGATAAGCCGGGTCAACTACCGGCTGTAATGGCCGGGTCTCCGGCTGAAAAGTCGGGGACACCAACCCCCACCCCGCAGAGGGGGTGGGGGTGGGGGGGCGGCCGTATGCTTTTTTTTCCCTGTCTAGAAAATCCCAACTTAGATAGAAGTTTTTCCAGCCCCCAAAAACCACTGTTCCCCGCTAGTCCATTCCGGATATTCACATTCAACAACATCAACAAAAATGAATCTGAAGTCGTGTGTTCAAAGACGGCTAACACCAATGTTTTTTTTATTGCATAACTTTTTATTTAATAAATATTGTATAATTTATTTGTTTAATAAGTATTGCATTGTTTTTTGGAAATTTTACTGGCGGAAATATCAAAGTGAAAGCATTGTCCAAGCGAAATTGCTAAAATAGGAAATACAACATGTATCATATAAACATGCGTCAATACTGGTAAACATTCAACATTTAAAACATGCGTCAATATAAATAATACATTAACAAGTTGGAGTTTGTTTTACTGAATAATAAAATAACAACCTAAGATTAGTTAACGTATAACCATTACTGCGTCTTAGTATTCTTTTATTTTCGAAAAATTCTGTTTGTTTTACAATAAAAGTCAAATAAAAATGTTCCTGTCTACGCAAATCGAGTCACTACAGTGGTAACAATTATAAACAACAAATAATTAAAGACAAATAATTATAGTGCATTCAGACTTAACAAATCTATGGACTTGTTCAACCTTTTAACCATAGTTAATTTTCGCGAACAAATTTTAAAAAATACTGTAAGATTGACAAATTAAAAACAAATTAGAAATGAACACCGTGCGCCTTGTTTGACATCTTTAGATGGTTTTTTACCACAATTATATTACAACATATTGTCAAAAAACTATATTTATTTAACTAAATTTTGAAATTTCTGGGTAATTGGGACGTGCTGAACGCATATGTTTAGTTAAAAGTTAATATAGAATTAACCCCTAACTCGAGTTGTAAAAAATAGGAATTTTTCTAAGGAAAAACATGTGCATAAACACTATGCATTGTGTTAAAAAATTCGGGGTGGGGGAAGCATGTGCTGTACGTACTACTATGGATTTTTTATTATAAAAATTTGTGTTTCTTTCAAGGGTGTGAAAAGTTTAGTTCTAAAAGATTATTTGGTCAATTAAATAAAAAACATGTGCTGTACTATGGATTTTGTATAAAAATTCGGAGGTTTTTTTAGGGTTTCTTTTCATTAATTGGGGTATGCTGAACGCATATTTTTGGTCTAAAAGTTAATATCTTCTCGAATTAACCCCTAACTCGCGTTGTAAAAAAATAATGTAATTAAATACTATGGATTTGTTAAACAAATTTGTGGATTTTTCGAGGGTATCAAAAGTTCCATTCTGAGAGTTTATTATCAGGTTACTTGGGACTTGCTGAATGCATATTTATAGGCTAATAGTGGATATGGATATCAGGTTTATTATCCATTAAAATCCATTACTCAACAATTATCTATCATGTGCAAATTTTTTATTGCTTTTCTCTGCCTAATTAACCACAACTGTGGGATAACGAGGACAACCAATGAGACATATCCATCATCTGAATAATCATTACAGGTGTTCGCTTACATATTTTTAGAATCTCCCGCGGATCATTTGGATAAAAGAGAATTCTTTTTCAGGACTGGAACTCCTGGACTCTCGTCTCCTACAAGTAAAATTTACAAAAAAAAAATATCGACATTAATTTAAATAAAGTGACGAAAAAAGAACCTTAGTTTTTTACTGTTAATGGGTATTAAAATCGTGTTTCCGTTTAGAACATCAACGTGCGAAAATGCGCCAGAGATAATAAATATTACGAACGCCAAATATGTATTAGACAGACTTAAATCATATCCATCCATCTGGCCCAGTCGGTATTGCGACTGACTGCGGTACGTGTGGACGGTCCCGGGTTCGATTCCCGGCGCAGGCTCTCGTTCATTCGAATCTGGGGTACTGGTAAAAATGTGTCCCTTACATATGACCACAGCAACACGAGGGGTACAGAATCTCTTGTAGTGCTATTCACTACAGTGATTAAAAAAATTATAAAAAACCTGGCTCAAATCGAACTTTATTCAATTGAGCTCCTGTAGTTTTTTTAATTTTTAATCAGCGTTTCTTTTGTGCACTCTATTTGCCATTTGATGAATTCACCTGTCACTATACGGTATACACGTATAACAACATTTGGTGTTTGCTATTGCCTACCATCTACCATAATAATCCTTATTAAACGTCAATGCACGTACACATAAATGTGTCAAATGTGCAATTCATACATGTACTAACCTGTAGTTCTTATTCATACATGTACTGAACTGTACGAATTCTGGCAGAATGTAGATGCCCTTCTAATTTCTGTCACTCTCGAACACGACCAAATCGACGGCGTAGTCTGAGTTCCCGGTGAACGTCTTCTCCATCACTCGTACCAAGCGTCTCCTGAAAGAAAAAGTTTTTGTATCTTGCTTGATTAAAATTTATATTAGGTTCTCAAATTCGACAGTTCTTTCGTTTTCTTTCTTGACCCTACATGTGTACTGTGTGTCACAGAAAAAAGTTCGCCACATGTTTACTTTAACATGAAGCGTTCACGAGGCCATTTCAGCCGTCAAACAATTACAAAGAAACCGTTAGACCATTTAAAATACCTGCGTATTGATTAGAGTTATTCGAGATTTCTAGCATTTCGTCGGCGTTTTCTTTATTTCGAATTGATCCGAATCGTCACCGAGCGCCCTGCGGGCCTCACTGCGGACTGGCTGCCAGAGTCTTCTCTAAAGAACCTTTTTCAGCCTGACGACAGTTCAAGTTTTCTGTAATAGTGAGTCTGTTGTTTGGGCTGCTGTCCGCGGGATGAAAGCGTTGCGACGACGGTTGTCTGCCGCAGTGCCTCGTGCTCGAAGTGATCGGTCAACTACGTACTACTGTAGGGAGCCTACCAGTAGGCGACTCGATATTGTTTAAATGAATGCCCATGACTGAAGCAATTTCTAAAAGTAAACTCCAGCATTCTCTTAACGAAATAACCTGAAAATCCTGGCAAGGCACGTGCAAAAATTAAATGTCCGCCATTTGTAAACAAAATAAAGTTTGACTGTGACCAGCTAATAGATCTTACTTATTCTAAATTTGCTTTTTAATTCAATTTTAGTAAATTTTCTATATTTTTCTAACTCCGGCTATCAAATACCAATAAAGAGTTTCTGTTCAGACAAAGTTATCTGATTATAATGTTATAAATAATAAAGTTTATTAAAACAATTGAAAGTTATGGCAAAAATAACCCTTTACACAGAAAAAGAACACCCGTTCCTATTCCTAAAAAAAATAACCTGTTCCCGTTTCATTTACAACAGAAAAAAATGGAACCTATAGGCGTTCCTTAGTTCCTCAGAAAAGGATTCAGCTCCTAGGAAAGGAACTTTTCCGTTCCGTTCCTACCCAACGCTAGTGATACGGCCGGCCATGTTAATTTCGAGAGCCATCTGTTATTCAAAGTATGATTTTACGCTTGAAATTAACGCTTGAAATTTACGCTTGAGTTGTCCCTGTGTATGCAGTAGGCGCTGGACACAGAGCAAAGGGGATGGGCGAGAGTCAGCTTGATCTCTATGAATGAGAGTGTCATAAATTCACCGCTTGTTTAGTTGTTTTTGCCGTTGATTGCACGTTTTGGTTGGGTGTGAGAATGTGATAATCACCCTAGTAGTTCACTCTTAAATGGAAACAGTGCATAACAGCAACCTACCTTTGTATTGCAACTACCTACCTTTATGGCTATCTAACTTCCTTTCTTACTTCCTTTGTATTGCATGTACACAAATATCTTTTTGGAGATGCATTGAATGAATGGTAGCATTCCGGTTATGTCAATTTTTCTCCTAATCCTTTCAGTCGGCTTTAAGTTCGTTACTGAAGCTTTCAGTGAACAAAAAATGAGGACGATGATAGCTTCATATTCGCACTGTCTTGGCATTGTGAATCTCCGGCATAATTGGTTTCAAAACCACCAAGAATCCCGAAATTTACACAACTATTTAAAACTTTTTTGTGACCGTTTCAAACCAATATGACGCTGAATCAACGGCAAACAACGCCAAAACTTTAACTCACTTGTTCCAATGTTTACGAATAGGTTTTAATCGGCCAATTTGGGTCATAGCCATAGTTTACAGCTATGTACAATAGAAATCATACGGGAAAATGATCTAAAAACAATTTTCGAAAACTGAATTCATAAAAATTCATAAAAATAACAATTGCGATTTCGCGTTGTAACATCTGATTAGATATTTCAATATTAACATAGATTTAACTCTACCTTGGTCTAGGCTTACTTATTATATTATTTTGTAACTCTGGCACGGTACTAAAATTATTTTATCGAAGACTTCGAAATCAGAGACATACGGTTTGTTTCCAGATCTCAAGAAAAGTCATGGTCTATTTCTTTTTGACGAAAAGTCTATATTCAATTTTTCAAGATATCCTCTTCATGCGGTCATGCCAGATTAGCTGCACAAGAAAAATCTCATCGATTGGCAACATAATACACTATCGTTGTATGTTATCGTCGAGCCCGTACATTGTCTGGGATATTTCAAGTATTTTGCTGATCCTCAATGTCTTCAACCCGATAAAAGTGATACAAAAATGTCACAATAGTGATGATAAATGATGTTTCGGTTGACGGTATATTTTGTAGAAGTGTTTTCCTTCCGTTTGCTTATTCTTTGATGATGCTCGTCCATCAGCACTTTTATTGTCCAACGATAGGAGTCAAATTGGTCATGTTGACGAGATTAATCTGCAGTCTCAGCTCACCGGTTCTGAAAGAGAAACACGTTAATGTAATAAAAACGCCCTTTATCGAATACAAAATTTTATTTATACGTGTGTACATTGATATTTGTTTTGAAAAGCTGAAAGAATATATTTCTTAGCCAAGCTTAAAAGATTTGATATTAAAAGAGAGCTACTTTGGTGTTTTTTTGTAATTAAGTTTGTAAAAATTGTAAAAATTGGGAGCGGTGGCGCGTTCCTGTAATCCCGCTGCTGGGAAGCGTACTAACCGATGGCTCATGAGCCTACGGTCCCG
>JAUJYS010005574.1:0-10958 GCA_033995665.1 Melogona broelemanni
TACGCTAACGCGTAACCCAATACGAGCCAATTTACCGGTGACAAGCAGAAATTAGTAATTTATAATCCATTCCTTCACCAAGATCAACATTTAGCCGGAGTTTCCGTGCTAGGGGGATCACAGATGTTCATGACTAATTTGTAAAATACGTGACCAACGGCGGATAGAAGACAGCGACGAGGTGGTAGAAACGCGTGTTTAATATAAATTTTAGCAAAACGTCCGTCCACGTAACGTGCAATAAATCGTTGTATATTAAACGATTTATTGTGGAGACGTGCAAGGCCGTGTGTTGTGATTTTCTATCCGCCATTGGCCACGGATACTACAAATTCGTCTAGTTACTACTTTACGACAGTTCATACAAGCTACACTAAGAAAAGCAAGCGTTTCAATGGAAACAGGTCACCTAAAACATCCTAATAAAACGCTTTCGCAAACGCGATTCAGATCAATGATTCGCGTTCATAACGCGAACATGTTAAATCAAACACTAAATAATACAATTGATCGCATTCATTTCCGATACACGCTCGAAACATGAATGTTTTTACCGTATTCTCTAGTCCCTAATCCGCGGTCAATGGTCTCAGAATTGCACCCTTTGGTCTCACCAGCAACCGGCATAGGGCCCGCGGGCAACAATCCAATACCCACCTGATAAATTGAATTTGGCAACGAAAACCACTCGGTTACTGAGATATAATCGGATCAGCCCCTGGATAGAATCGGACCGACACCGCTTCGCCTGAGACACGCAACAATCTTTGCGCCAATCGCGCACAAAATTAGCGCTTTGTGGTTCATCAACGAGGACGCAGGGTCTCGGGCGGCAGTGACGGTGCTCTACGTATTTGGCCTTGCTTCTGATGTGTGGCCCGGACCCCGAAAGAATCGGTGGAGTTTTGGTGGTCTACCTCTCGCGACTCGAAAGGTGAGGAAGAGATGGTAAGGCGGAATGGATGTGGGGGTGGAGAGGTGGAGGTGGTGCCCGCGTGCCTGACATTTTTACGCCGCGCGACTTCTTCCACAAGGTGTGTCCGCCCACACACAGAGCGCCTCCTCTTTCATCCCTACCACCACCACCACCATCCACCTCCACCGCCTATTCTTAGAAGGAAGATAATTCAAATGTTATACGCCGTGCGCATAGCTAATCTGCTTCTCGGTTTTGGCATTGGGCGGTTGCTAAAACGTGCCGCTCACGACAAGTAATGGGCAGATGCTTTGAGATTTTCAAACTGAGATTGTCCCTAAAAATAGCGCAGTTACAAGTAGACCACAATTTTATACACGTTATCGCCTCAAGTCAATATGATTGAAATTGACACCAAATTACAAATTAATTCTGACAATTTCTCTAAAAATTCGATCACTATTTAGATAGTCAATTTTTACGAGAGATAGCAAAATAAGTCCAAACAAATTTATGGGGGATTCCGAGGCATTCTATTTGTGGTATTATACCAAACAGGGCATCGCAACATTGTTCTGTTCGACTTAAATGAAACTTAAAACAGCGATTCGCAAGACGATGGTTCTAAGCAAAACTGCCCAATTCAGAATTGCATGGGTGGTCAAAAAATTAGTGCGGTAATGAGAATGGTGAACACATAACTTAACTTTAAAAACAGAACTAAGCGGTACGTACTTTAAAATATTTTTCAATTGATAAATTATCAATTACCAAGTACTCTATTTCAAATAAAATCTTAACTTGTAAATACAAAATTGGTTCAACGAGAAAATAAAATACAAATTTCAATATTTTGACAATTGCATTGCCGCCACCTACTTCAGCCCATTCTGATGCAGGGCGCGATGGCTTGTGCCCCCGCTCGGCTAGTGTCAAACGGCCCACTGTCAAAATACTTAACTCTGTGGTTTGCCCAGGCTGGCTAGCTGGCGGCGGGCGGTGCGCAGACTCTACATTCCTTTCCCCACCCGCATCTTTTTTCAGCAACAGACAGTCCTCTTACCCCCATTGAGACACATTCCTCGATGGGTGGCAGATGACACTAGAGGTGAAATCTGCCGCATCTTCCAGAGGAAAGAGAGAAAAAAAGAGTTGCAAAGCGACCGACCAATCGCGTTCATATAGGGCCAAAGCAGCCAGACCACCTCATGTATACTAATATGAAGTTTGTTACCACCGAACATAAACTTAAAAACCACCAACTGTTGCGAGACGAGCCGTTCCAAACAAGGAACTATCAGGAAAATCCCGGACTAAGTTCGTTTCATACTCCACCAACCAGAGTCTGAACAAATTTAATCAAACAAGTTTTGCGTAAGAGACGATCAGCAAAGACTATATTTTCGGTGCTGCGGGTAATATCAACAATATTTTTGACAATGATGGTCAATCACTGTAGCGACTGTCGTTTCAGGAGATTCTATCCCCCTCTAAACGCTTCAGCATTTCCAAAGGGGCATATTTTGACCACTACCTCGGAATCGAATAAACGAGAGTCCGAGCCGGAAATTTAAATGGATAGCCGAACCGCAGATGGTTCAACGGCAAATTCTGCGACCACATCAGTGATTCGAGAATTTTCTGGTCATTCCTTCGCTCGAGAAGCTGCGGGCAAGAGCATCGAAATACCTCTCGGCAAAAAAAAAATGAGAAAAAATAGTCACAATGGAATGCCACGTGGAGAGATGGCGCGTGGTGGTAGAGATGGTGGTGGTGGCGACGGCCGTTGAACGACTTCCATTATCAGATCTCCTCCACCGATAATGCACTAGTCATGGCCGATTTAGCCGAACCAACTGCGGCGGTCCAACGACTGTCATTCAAGTCAATTTGATTAGTTAGCTCGAGCCGGCGAGGCTAGGGCGGCAGGCGAACTCCTGATGCCTTGACTTCCCCAGTCAAACAGGTCAGGTATTCGAACCCTGGCAACTACGAAAGGCTCATTTTTTTCGAAAGCAAAAAGAATATTTTTATTCTTTGGAACTCGTATATCCGCCTCAAGGCTCAGTCATATCCATCGGTGTCATGCCAATGGGTAAAATGATTCGGTCTCGAAATCGCTACATTTAGACCTGTAAACAAATGCCATATTCTCTCATTTTAAATGGCGTCATCAGGCGTTCCATGGCGTCACCAGGAGTCGGAAACGACTCGACGGATCTGAACAACAAGTAAAGAAAAAACGCGCGCAGCGCAAACTTAAAAAAATGTAAACTTTGAATTGTAAATTAAAAAAAAAACACATGACCACAAAGAAATTCACGAAAATAAAAAAAATTCAATTTCGTTAAGAATTTTCCCTCATTTTTCTCATTTTTGGACGATTTTCTCTGACTTTCCCTGACCAAAATCCATTTCCCTGACATTCACTGACTTTCCAGGTGAGTATGAACCCTGCACAATCGGATGCTGAGCCAAATCCGTGATTTATGACCAGTCCCCTAACCATATGAACTATCGGTTCTGTTCATCGTGCTGCACAGCATTCGTGATTTTAGGAAAATACGGTACTTTTTGGCACTGTCATCCAAGGATGAGGACTTGACTGCCCGTCCCGCTATTGGTTTCTGTACGTATGATCACATTAGGATTCACGCCCACGAGCCACTAAATAGTGGAAAAGGGACGTCAATGTGCCACAAAAGAGCAGAATAAAGATCGCGAAACGCCCCTGACATTAGGTCCGAGCATAGCCCGCATACATTACTATCGGCGTTTTCGTATCCACACAGGGACGGCATATATACCCGTGTACGACCAATGCGCGCAAACACACGACACACAAACAAGAGAAAATAGCAAGTAATAGGTCTGAGGTAAAGGAATTCCTTTGTCGTCGGGCCAAAGTCAACCGCGTACCCTTTTGGGCTGCCCCCGCGCCGCAGGTATCCCTTTCAGACAATTAGTGTACGTGCGTCTAACACACCCCCTCTCCATGCCTCCCACTTTCAGGCAGCAACCCCCGGTGGACCCGAAACCAATGACAGGATATATCGGGTACGGTTTAAACCCGGACACTGAACGCACGACATTAGCCATGTGGAGGAGAAAATAATGATACCAATGTGGCAGGTTCGCAATTTACGGATGGCTAAGAAACAATGGTTCATACCGAAAACTGAAGATCAATTTACCTGACCAAAATTGAAGCACAACTTACTACCATTCCCCTGACCAAAATCAAATTTTTCCCTGCCTTTAACTTAAAAAAAAAATCAAATTGCATTTAATGCTTTCAAAACCAGCGCTTGGAATGCAAATAGTTATTTTAAACCAAGAACTTGCAGTGCTGTAGTTTCAAAACCAGTACTTGCAATGCTTGTAGTGCTTTTAAATCCGGCACTTGCTGTGATTGAACAAACGCCGTGGGACTCACGCCTGTACGTTGATAAAGATCCTCACATAGGTCAAAATCTAAGGCTAGGTTTAATTACCAGGACGCCACCTGGGAGAGTTTTACAAATACAATCGTTACCTGCATAGCTCGCAAGATATGGCGGGGGCCAAATGACCAGTTTTTAAGAGTTTTGGAGGCTCCCTTAAATAATTTTTAAAATGAATCCAGATTCTCACATTTTCTTTGCTCAATTTTTTTTTTCCAATGTGTATTGCGTTTCTTTTCGCAGGAGCTGGAGCGTCGTAAAAAAATGGTATACCCGGATTTTGCCGGTTTATATGATCCCACGCCAATTACATTACAATTCCTGGCGCGTTTCTACCAGTTTCCACCTGTTGCGTTTAGCGTCAGCGGTGCCTCACTTTCACACACTCTGTTAAGTGATTTCCGGTGAGGTATGCGTCGATAAACATCGACGTAATTGGGGAGCGTTACCGATATGCTACGTTCTGACAGGCCATCCCCCCCCTATCTGGGAGACAGGTAACAATGGCTGGAGATAGGCGCGCGCAAAAAAAAAACATCATCGGCAATTTCGTCCCTATATGCCGGTGCTGATCACAGCATACACGAACAATTTATCACGCCCTCGACGGGTAATGAGAGCGAATTATTACCACGAACACATTTAACCGGACGATTAGATTTTTTTTTAAAGATTACAAACGATCATCACACATTTTTATTGATAAGATAGTTATTCCAGATCATTACAATTTCTACCCGCAACCAGCCCCAGAGGAGCCTATGGTGGAGATCAAACGATCGGTTCACTATTAAGAAGATACCCAATTACCCAATTTATTTTCATAATACCCCCCCTTTCCTCGCTCACCACGCTCTCCAAGTTCACATTTAAATAGACTGCGAGAGTAACAAGTTTTTAAACTAAGTGATTAGATAAACACTCAAGTGACAATGGAGTCGTACGGCACGACATATCGCTTCTGCAACACCAAAAATATAATCTTTTGTATTCGTTATACTCGAACAAAAAATTCGAATTGGAAAAACAAAATACAAAAACAAAAAAGGCGAACCACGCTCCAAGCAGCGAGCGACCAAGTGGCGAGGGGGAGGGGGGGATGATTGGTCTAAAATAGCGAGTTACAATACATTTGCTTTAAAAAAAACTATACATAACGTTGGTGCAAAAAATGCCGAAGGTTAATTGTCGGGCCAGACTGCCGGAGTGAGATATCGACGGCGGCGTTGTCAATTTCGGAATTCAATTACCACCGCAGAACCCCCTCCACTCGTTAAACAAAAAGTAAAAGTAAAAAATAAGAAGAAAAAAAACAACATAGCAAACGCTATACACTTGTTAACAAAAAAAAATTAGCAACAATTTCCGCACACGAGGCGGGACATGGTCACGTAAATGCGGCCCATTGGATACTTCGATTTTGAAATGTTGCATTTTTTTTCTCACCCGACAAATATTATTGGAACCAAATTACAAAATCAGGAAAAACGCAAATGACAGTCTAAGAAACACATAGGAATGCATAGGCATGTCAGCGGTTACGATCAACGTATTTATAAATTAAAAAACTTACTGGTATCGGGTAATGGCAAGCAACCAACTACTAAATTGATAAAACACAAAATGTGCACTTCCCTACCACGAATGATCACAAGCCTTAACATCATCCATGAAATAAGTATAATATACGCAAAAACATGTCGTCTTTCTTTATTTTTACTAAATTGATGTTTAGTGGTAAAAGTAGCGTAAATGCCATCGTGCCAGCCATTCCTATGGCGTTGCTTCTGCCAAAAAAATTAACACCCGTTAATCCCGCATTTTTAAGATTGCCGACCCCGGTATTTTAAACGTCCGGTTCAAGAAGACCGCTGAGCGCATACACGCACACAGTAAGAAGAAGAAAAAAAGTGGCGACCAAACCAGAAAATTGATATAGCTATGCCCTCGGGGCGGGACAGAAAAAAACCCAGTTGGGTAATATTTCAATTACAGAAACCACGAAAGTGGAATCACCAATTTTCGTGATCAATTATAAAAGAACTCGCACATACAACCACATATATAGCGTTCGGAGGTTTCTCAATACACAATGGCGGCTTATAATTTGACGTCCCTAACATCCTCACTCGTCCTAACTTGCGGAGTTCATTCGGTGTTGAACGTCGGAGGTCCTGAACCCGCTTCCCTGTTAACATTGCTAGAAATATTCTTGTGCGAATATTTTTGAATGGTTAGCTGCAATTCATCGTCGATTAGCTTCAATAAATCAACCATATTACTTCACTGTGGATGGTTGGCGATCCGTAACACTGTCAAATCTCCAAGCAAAAAAACCAAAAACTTAATGGAAGATTGGTTTCATCGACATGAAGATAGGCGATCTCTGTACTTTATTCCCATTTACAAAGTCTGTTATCGATGAAAATGGATCTGTCTGTATGAGTTCGAGACTAGAGCGAATCATCCCTAGACTTAAGCAGCTTACATTGGGATTTTTTATTTTAAATATTCATATATTATTAGACCTCAGACACGGCTTCGCCCAGGATAATACATCGCTCTCCACTCCCTACACCATCTGCAATTCTACCACCGAATCACACCACGATGTTATCGTATCGTGATGTTACGTTTAGTGTTTAGCACTTGACCGTTGAACTGTACGTCTGTAAATAGTACGAAACTTCAGCTTAATTATTGGTTTAACAGTGACAGGAATTTTATATTTTAAAATAGGGAAGAGTACGGCATTTTAATCCAGTCGTCAATAACAAATACTAAGTAATGAGGATAACTAATATCCTTAACTTAGAATTTTTACTTTTTAATAAGTAACTTGAGTTAGCAATTTTCAATTATTTTTATGGCATCGAGCAGGCTACAAACATAAATTTATTTTTTGTGCAACGGCTACTCGCAATCAATCAGTGAACGCATAAAAATAAATCACCGAATTCACTTTCAGCGATCATCATGCCAGTCATTCTTTTTTTCCCCACAACCGTGAGAATTTAATTTTTTCATTGGCAAGAAGACCTGACTCAGTTTCTTTTTTGTCAGGTGCAAATTACCTTCCCCCTTTTCATCTCCATCACATATGGCGATGCAACGGTATTCCCTCCGTGCACCACAGAGGGATGCCCTCTGGTGGCATTCTTGTAGATTAGTTGATTCGTTGCAGTCACATTGCAACCAGCAGATTAAATAATGGTAAACCATAGGCATTGGAGTGATTCGGCGCCTCTGGCGTCGATTATGGTAACAGTCCTACCTGCCAAATGACGATTGGCGCGCCACCTAGTGTTCTAGCGCAGCAGTCATCATAGAAATTGGCGCGGTTGCGTTGGAAATTGCAAAAGCGGTGAGAATCCGGAAAAGCGAAAATCTGTTAAATGCATATGACTGCATAAAAGGCTGCTCATTCAAACTTTATACACTCATAAATGACAAGAGCACATTGCTGTGCAGTGGGCAGCTCCCTCGATAGATAGCTCGATCAGATATCACCATCAGACGCACTTGCCGGTAATAAGAAAATCGTCGACTCGTATAAGAAATTCCCACGCATCACTTTCACTGATTCATTCAACTAAATTGAGCAGTGCTCAGCGCATGCGCACGCACCATTTGACATATGTGAACTCACAAAGTCTCCCCATAGAAATTCGCGATAAAAAATTTCTCATCGTCTCGAACATTATTTTTCAATAACACTAAGATACGCTAGGTTGACGCTTGAATTGTATGCAACCTTCAATCGATGCACCCAACTTTTTATAGTTAAACTTATTTTTTAGTTCAGTTACATTTGTTTTATAGATATTGTTTTAATCGATTTGACAAAAGTTATTTAAAATAAAAATGCTCATACCAGCAACAATCGCAGAACGTAACGCAACGCAATTCTAAGTATTGTCCAATATCAATGGAGCTGAACTCTTTTTTTTTCAAGCAACTCTCACAGTCGCAAGTGGAAAGGGCGATCATTGCCGTAAATGAATAATCCTCGATCCAGAGTTAAATCGGGAGGTATCGCTTTCATAGCCGTCTCCGTGGCAGGTGGTACAAAAAAAAAACAATTCCCCGGCTGGATTATCGCAATAAACATGATTTTCTCGTGCATTGAAGCCACGTGCGTGCTTCAACAACTTTTACCGATACAATTTAAAAGACAAGTTTTGATGTACGAGCGCAAAACCTTATTTAACGCGAACGAGCGCTTTTCTAAGCCCATAAGCAAGTGAGTTACTCACAAGCTTAAGTACCCCTGAGACCCGGTTCATTTCCCAAAATATTATATTTGGGAGCTAGAACTGTTATATGTATGTGAACAATACTCGTACCTGCTGATATAATCAGATAGTGGTCAACAGCCAAATATTATAGCAGCAGGTACGACTTTTGTTCACATACCTAATACTTGTAGATTGTTTGTATTAACGCATAACATTCCATTGCAAGCGGGTTAAACCCAATATCGAGCCAAGAGGATAAAATGCGGCAAATATGAAACGACGAATGTCGTTCAGGAATTAGCCGTATTTCGTATGTGTAACGTATTGCTATTAAAAGCAATTTTTCATGACTAATTTTAATGGTAATCAAAGAGGCATATTTATCACTGCAATAAGTAAAAAGTATATTGTTTCGTATAACCACACTTGTTAGTTATACTGGCGCAGAACGTCGGATTACAGAATTTAGTTACCAAGAAATTAAGATTGTGGTAACTAAATTCTGCAATAAGTATTAACTTATTAAACACATTTCTAAACAAGATTATGAACCCCACGTGTCGCTATGGCAATGTTATGGCAATGAGGAGAATATTTTCTTAAGTATTCCCGGGATCGAATAAACGAGAACCCGCGCCGGGAATCTAACAGGGGCCCGCTTGCACCCCAGTCAGTTATAATACGAACAAGGCTAGACTGATCGTAGGGTACTAGGCCAGGGGTCTAGAGTCGCGTATCGTAGTACGCAGATTAGGATGTCGCACTTAAGAGATTATGATCTCAGGACGATCAAACTATGTACGAATATACATGTACTATTCGCATTTAGTAGAAGTCTGAATTTAGCACGCACGCTGGCGCCATTTAATTCATTTACGCGAAACGCAGAATTTACGACGACGTTAACGACAGCCAGCTGTTATCAAGTTCACTAACTAAAAACTGGTATTGTTCGTAGAGGTTCTCAGAATACGTATCCAGATATTCATCTCGCTAAGGAATTTAGTAGGTTTCCCAGTAACACTATTTTTTTTAAATACAGAATACAATGGAAACTGCATTAAAGAACACAGCCAAACCGCCCAAATTGGAAGGGATTGAAACAGAAACCTGGGAAAAATTATCTTGGGTGGTCCGTCTGATTCTAATTTCGCAATGACCAGATTGGCAGCAACAAACGAAAAAACGTGGATTGGGCATTTCAATTCCAACGCGTTAGAACTTACTTGATAATTTTTTTCTTAGGATATATTTCCGTCATGCCGTGCCCTATTTCAATAAACTAAAAATTCGCATTCAGCTCATTCAATAATGAACCGAAAATTCACATCGACAAATCGTTGAATGAATCAAAAATTGGCTATGATCTATGATCTGCGGAGTAACCTTAATTTCTTCTATCGCAATAAACGATGTTTGCCACACAAATAAAAAGCAGCTATGTAGAGCATGGGATGTAATCCTAAAATCTATTTGTTTAACATTAGTGGTTTTGACAACGACATAATAATAATTGCAAGGAAAACAAAAAAAAAATCACATTAAAGAAGTATTATTAATAATTATAATTATCGCAATGGTTGATTGTTCCTTGTTTCAAGGAAACGCCACTTCCGTTCCTCAGTCATCTTTAAGTTTTAAATACATTGAATAAATAAAAAAATTGGTCACTTTAAACTCTGAATCAATAACTGCAAGCAATTTGTGCAAGATAAAAATGGAATGCTGGGACTTACCATAGCGAACAGATCATCCTGCACAGCCATTCTATCCAAAGGAGGAAGAGAACGGTCCCGAATGCTGGGACGGAGGTTCTCCAGAATTTTACTTGAATACTGGCATCTGTAGAATCCAACACTGCCAGGATTCAACTGTGGAGAAGAAAAAAACAACATAAATTAACAAATATGCCAAATGGGGAAATTAAAAGACAAATCACCAAAATGCACATTATATATTTTTAAAATTCTTAAAGTGAATATCACAACAGGATATTCTGTACCCCTCATGTTGATTTGGCAATGTCAGGGGGTGAGAAACATATTCATCAGCACCCGGGGATCGATTAAACGAGATCCCGCGCCGGGAATAGAACCCTGGCCTCACGCATTGCAATCGGTTGTAAAACCGATAGGGCGGCGACTAGTTTAAGATGATCAAGAAAATCTAATTGCTTCCTCTATCTTTTAAAATTCTATAAATCATTGCGGCACGCTTCAATCAACCTTCAACATATCCTTCCACCAGTCCGATGGTCGGGGGGGGGACGGCGAGTACGAACCGGTGGCTCAGTGGGTATGGGGACATGCTACGAAGCCAACGGTCCCGGGTTCGATTCCCGGAGCAGGCTTTCGTTTATTC
>JAUJYS010005575.1:0-10958 GCA_033995665.1 Melogona broelemanni
CACCCCTTGTATCGATTTTTCATCTCAGACAACACTATCACTGTACATTGTCCACTTAACGTACTGAACATAAAGCGTTGCGTTTCCTGGTCACTGTTGTGAACGAAACGAAATAGCCTGTTTTTGCCTTTAGTTGGCTGGTACCTTTATATTTCGCTAAATCTTAATTATTGTTACTTGTTATCGCGGTAGGTACACGTCCCGTCTGTCGGTGGTGACGGCTCGCCACCCTCATCCGAGGCTGGACCGGCGATGTCGGTGGGCACCGGCGCGGCAGGCGTGGTGGTCGTCGTTCCTGCTCCGTCGGGGGAGGTGTCGCCGCTGGGTCCGGGCGTCATCAATTCGGATAAGGATTGGGCAGCTTACGTGGGCAACAAACTGCCCCTCATACCAGGTACAACCATTCGAAGAAAATCCGATTTTAGTTAATGAATTTATGTTATTTTTATTAGCAAATTTGACTTTCAGTTGTTGAGGCCAGGAATATGATACATTTCTTCGCAGCGTAATGAGAAGCAAATTTTACATAACTATTTTCAATCGCAGTCCCTCGACCTTGGGATGCTGGTGAAAGTGTGCCCCTCACATGTTGCCATAGCGGCACGAGGGGTACAGAATCTACTGTAGTTATATTCACTTTTAATTGGGAATTATATTTTATAAAAAAATTCGAAATTTAATAACAAATTGATTTTTTTAAATTTATTTTGATTACAAGACTGGACTGACCTGAAGACTGATATGTTATACATCATTCAAATCGATAACTCTAAAAATCTAAGCTAACGAAACCTGCTTTACCTGCTATTGAACTTAAAATTAAAAGACTAGAAAAAATCCTGAAAAAAAATCTACGTTAAATTAAGTTATTTCAATGCAACGTTTTGTGTGGTAGTATAAATTTAGCAACATTATCGACTTGAGCCTCTGATGTTGTCTCTTCCCCCAAGCAGATGCCAACAGCTGGCAACAGTTTGAAGACGAGCGGCAGCTATTGACGACCGAGGATGAGACGAGCGAGCTTCACTCGAGCGACGAAGAATACGACATCTGGTCAATCACGGACGAGCAGAAGGAGTACTACGTCAATCAGTTCCGCTCTCTGCAACCCGATCTGGGAGGTCTAATATCAGGTAATTGTCGCCTAAAAATCCAGTCTGCCCAACGCCAATAAAAAAATCAATTATAAAGATTCTATGGCAACATGATTTATTTTCATCGGTATTTCGGGATTCTATCCGGCGCCGGAAATTCAACCCGGGACTGAATCATAATAATACCGACTGGGCTACATGAAAATTCGTCTTAATTTTTTTTCCTTTTTTAGGCGTGGTAGCAAAGGAATTTTTTGAGAAATCTAAACTACCAGTTCAGGAGTTATCTAAAATATGGTGAGTCTTTTTTAAAAATGAAAATGTGTGAAAAAGTGCGGATTGCAACAATTGAGTGTAATCTAATCTCATTTTGGTGAGGATCTAGCTGGTTTTGATCAGGATTTGAGAGCCATTCATGTCGGAAAACCTTGTGTATTACACAATCGGTTGACCATTGCTTTTTTTAAATAAAAAATTGCAGGCAACTATCAGATGTAAATAAAGATGGCGCCTTGTCACTGGAAGAATTTTTTACTGCCATGCATCTTGTGGTGCTGAGGAGGAACAACGTCGAGCTGCCTGATACTCTGCCCAGCGTGCTCGTTCCCAAACTGAAAAAACAATCGTCCACTGATGGTAATGACCTCTCTCTCTCTTCATCGGTCTTTTTATTCTATTACTCAAATAACTTGGTTTTTTTTTAACGTAAGAAGTTAAAACATGTAATACGACAGGGGAAACATCATTTAAACGACAGTATTTAATTGATAGTATTTTAAGAATTTTTTATTTCGATGTTTTTTATTTTTTATTTTGGATCAACAAGAGGAACACAATACCGAAATTTGAACAGTAATTAATGTAGACATTATCTTTCTGTACCTCTTGTGATTTTTGTGGGCCTAGTATTAATTGTTTTGTTAATTAGTATTTTCGTCATAAGTTTTTTCCCTCCATAGTATTAAAACTCGAATTAACAATTTTTCATTTAATTTTCTAGATTCCCAATCCCTGACCAATAATGGCAACCGCGGAGCCGGCAGCTTGTCAAGAACGTCTCCGGAACCCACCTCGCCGCACACCAAGGAGGTGAGTAACGCCTTCCCCTACCCCACGATGCGCTCATTGTTATCGGCTAGACCGATGCTTTTTGAACCGCTCTTGTTTCTCCCCCGTCTATCGCCCCCACCCCCTGCCACTTTACTGCCATTCAAAACAAACAACAAGAAATAAAAAATAGATCCAATTTGTGCTTTTTTTCTGCGTTTGTTCTTGGTGATTCAACTATGTTGGCACTCTCACCTCCTCCCACCCAGGCAGCTGTTTTTTGTCATGTGCTGTTAGAATTTTTCCGGAGTCCCTCGCTTATCCGCGGCTTTCTTTCACGTGTGACTCACGACTTTTCGATCGTGTAAATTCGATATGACCCCAAATATCGCCTCGACTCAGGGACAGGCGAAAAGCATGAGATCATTTTAATTCCCCTTTTTTCTAATCAACAACTAACCTAGACTAGATAGCGCCTCGCCCGGTGATGCTTTTTAATTATTTTTCTAACGCTGGTAAAAGTAGTTGAATTAACAGCGTAGGGTCAATAATGTTTATCTAATCAATTGTTGGGTTGTGTCTGTGTGCGTGTGTGTATGTTCAATAATAATTAAATTCACCGTAGCTCTTAACCGGACTTGGTATTTTCATGGGACGAAACCAGTTTTGCTAGCGAGTCAGTGATAATCGGGGCTTGACTGAACAAATTACTCTCAATAACTGATTTTACAGGATAACTTTTTGCGGCGCCATAGTCGAATCTCAGCCAAAATTGTTAAGAGACGGTAGGAAAAGGGGTTGGGTTTGCGTCGAGAAAATGGAGGCATGTGGGGGTGTTTCAACGATGTGTCATTTTCCAGGCATGCCATCTGTGTTTGTTTCTCTTGCAGTGGACCCACTTTAACGACTCCCCCAACAGCTCTGTCTCCTCCCCAGGCATTAAACCTGTCAACTTTGACTTTCAGAAATCTGCTGTAGAACAGGTTAGCTTCCAATCTCGCCTCCTCACCCTCACTAACTCGTGTTTACCTTTGCCAGTTTTTTTTTTTTTCATCCGGAAACCCCTTCTTTTTTTGCAATTTCTTGCTGCTCTGCCAGAATGGAGTCGCGTTTTTTATAGCTTGAACGTTGCAAAATAAACATGTCCATTTGAGCTAAATGAGGCCTTTCCCAACACTATTAACGTTGTCGAGTACACCGAAGTCAACCACTAATGTGTTGACATAGAGAAAAAAAATACCAAAATTCCGATTAAAAATCACTCGCTTTGATTCGATGCCGTGTGTTGCTCGATTAAAATAGTGATCAGAGGAACAATTATCTTTTGGTCACAGTTAATATATATATATTATTTAAACTCTCCAACAATTCAAATATTTAAGCAGATGTCAAATAAAACGTAGCTCATGTATTGTAAAAATGGTCGGAAAGCTTGGGTTTGTTAACTGATGGGGTACCATCTGGCCTAATTTTACTCAAGTGGTGAAATATTCTAATACAGTATACCGTTTGTCTTGCAATGTTTGTGGCGTCTTTTCGCTGTTTCTGCATCGTTCCCCGCTTGTTGTGTTCCGCAATCTCCAAATTTGTCGGTCCATTGTGAAACAGTGGCATTCCGTTGCGATCAAGTTTCCGCTTGTTTAAGCTGCATACATATTAAACTAGTCGCTTCATAAAATGATACATGCACAGCTAGTATCTAACTAATCTACTAGCATCGACTAAGGGTAGGTATTATTAGGAATAGGCACATTTATTTAATGGCGCACAAAATGTTTTTTAAGCTATTCGAATGAAAGTGCGAACGTCAAATTAGACGGCTAGTTCATTTTATTTATGGCTGTAAATAATTGAATGGCTTGTTGATAGCGAATTATGTTGACGCATTTACTTGTACAAACCAGGCTTTTTTGATTTTTTTAAATTAAAATAAATTAGTTACGTCCTTATTGATAAACGGTTCTACGATTTCACCTTGGTCTCGATTGTCTTCTAACGCGCAGGATCCAAAAATATTACACCCTGTACCACTTCGGCTATCCCCCGAGAGCCAGATCATCTCTTCGGACGAAGGCGAACTGGTCAAGCCGGTCATCGTGGCAGGTAAGTTGATGTGGAATTTACCAGAAACACGATCATGAAGTTTGTGGAGTGTTGAGAACGCTCGTTAAGTTTTAGTTTCTGTGATATGTGACTCATGTGTTCGCTTTCAGAACCGATTCCCTACGAACTTCTCGCAGACCAGCAAAAGAGTCCGGTGAAGCGGCCAACTTCGAATCACACCAACAATGGGTCAGGAGGTTCGACAGGGGACGGGCAATTGGACACCAAATTGGGACCTCCACCCCAAGCGGCTATTCAGAGGCCCATTGCCAAGAAGACTTCCAGTGAGTTCAGTCCGCTATCTTATTACATGCTATCCGAATAAATTTTTTTTTTTCATAATTTGCTAATTTTGTGGTGTTTTCCCGAGGACGAATATGTTGTTTTTTTCTGTGACTGTTCTCTAAAAGCCAATTTGGTGCTTGTACTTAATGTTAAAATTGTCTATTGAATTTACATCGTTTACTTTTATTTCGCTTCAAACTGATTTTGCTTGAGCATGCCAGTCTGGTTAAACATTTGTTTATAACTTTAAAAAATAATAATAATTCGTTAATTTTTAGTTCCTGGTCCTGGAGCCCTACCGCCACCACCTCAACCCACCCAAGTTTTCAGTCCCAATTCCGAGGACCTCGTGGAAGGCAATTTTCCATTTCCGATCAGGTACGTGTTCCGCTCATTCGCCCCAGCGTCGCCTATGTTACGCAAAAGAGAACGAAGGGAATATTCAGAAAATTTCGCATCGCGCCAAATAAAAAATAATGTATGCCGGTTTAAAATAACGCCCGTTCCTATTTAACTATTGTATTTCTCATTTTGTCGCTTTATGCTCGCAAACTTAGGGACCAACGAAGCGGGTGAGTTTAATTTCATTGCCGATTCGCATCACCATGTTAGGGTGGCAATTTCAATCCCCATGTTCACTTTTTAGCTCTCTGATACCAATGTTGTCATTTTTCATTTTAAACAATTGCCCACAAGAAACTATCCATAAAAAAAGTAATGAGTTGTATCCGAAATACTGTCGCAACGTATGATACGTCGTGGACATTTTGGAGATTTTGAAGGTTACGCAGATCTTGTAAGGCATTCCTGGACTTTCATTATTACCCTTTAAGAATAATCTCCAGTCCCTTTGAATTTTCGCTAAATTTTGACTGTTTTCTATATTTATTTTTTGGATCGTTCATTTTTATTTGCCGTAATTTGTCGCTAACCAATGACTCACTTTCAATATTTCAGATTCTACTCATGTACCCACGAGCATAGACATATCATATGTCGAAAAAAATTCTCGTGTTCTTGTCACTTCTCATTTTGTTTGTTTTTTCGTTGCAGTTCGTTTTCGGGCTCGTCCAGCTCGACCATGTCCGCTTCATTCCACATGGGCGCAAGCAGCCTGCCGCCCGGCCCCAAGAAGGAGCCGCCCCCTCCTCCGCCGCCCAGGCCCAAGCGCAATCACGCTCGCAGCTCCTCGCTCGACCTCAATCGACTCGGTTAGTGCTGACGCTTAGCGGTTACATTAAATGTATACTATTATGTGCGTATTTGTTTGCACCCTCGGTATGCTCCTTATTTGCACATGTAACGTAATATGCTTGCACATTAGCGCCTCTATTCGACTCACTTTGTTTGTACAGCTATTCGGTTAATTTACTAAGCGCCTGCGAGCGATGGCAAATAAGCCCAGTTGCGATTGCGGACGACAGTGATTAGCAAATTTTATTATGGTAGAAGCGCCGCCTGGTGACAAATAATTTAATTCTATTTTATATTAAAAATTAACCGATTAAATTAGCATATCGTAAAATTCACATTTCTGTACAAATTAAATGCAGTTATTTCATGACAAACTTGTAGTGCTATTCACTACAGTGATGTGGAATAAAAAAAATTGGATATAACTGCATTTGTTATCAGCTAAAACAATTATCAATGTTCGCCTGGTTGATAGTTGAGAAGCGTACCGTTCCTTTGTGCGTTTTCTATTATTAAAATTCATATAGCTAAGTTTCATAAACGCTGGAATTCAATTAAGCTGAATTCAGCCGATTGTTGAATTTTTACGGTTTCATAAAAAAGTGATTCCTGGATGGCAAAATTCAGAATGGCTCTTAATTGTTTCATGCATCCGCATTTTCAGATTTTGCAAATAGGTTGTTTAATTTTTGTCAACCAGTAATTGCAAAAGAAAATTGTTACTGTTCCGCGATCATGACGCAATTTTTTCTGCCAGCTTCAAAGCAAACAAATTATTTTCATTACATTCCATTTAGTCAAATTAAATTAAAAAATAATATATCAGTGTAGCCTATTACCATAACATAGTTTTACGTATTCAAACGGCGTTTATGAACGATTGACTTTGGGCAACTGTGTCAGTGAGCGATTTGCTTCCTGTCATGTTGGCGTCCGTAATCACCCTTCCCATGCCGCGTGTCCTGTGCTTGTCCTCCGCAGTAGCTGGTCAGAGTTTCCATCCTCACACTGGTCCGCCGTCTTTTTTAGGAGCGCCGCCCGCAGTGCCACCTAGAATGTCGCCCAGCACGGTAAGAAGACATAATCGCAATTAAACTGGCCACACGGTCTGCGTTTAGATCATTTTTGGAGACGTCCGTTTTTTTTATTCATCCGATGCGACAATTACTTCTTTCGGTAGACAACGCCCAAGAAACTGGTCGGTCAGAAGAGCGAGTCGGACGTGGAGAAGATGTCGGCGTCTTTGGGAGACAGTGTCAATTTTGCGAACTTCACCCAGTTTGTCACGGGAGACCCCACTTCGTTGCCAGACGTGCCACAACTTAAGGTGGGGTGTCTATTCTCGATTCGCATGGAAAATGCCGGACAAATTTAAATTTAGCGATGTGCCACTTAATCATGTAACTCGAATTTGCAAATTAAAATTTCTATACCTGTTTACAAATTACTTTATTTTGGTATTAAGGTTGTCTTCTCATTCACTTTGCAATTAAATAGCCAACTCTTTAAATAAATCTGTAGTCTGATTTAAACTGTTGTGTGGATAATAAATACGCTGGTGCCTCGTTAATCTAAATTTTAAATTTGCAGAATGTATGAAATATTTTGTTTGATCTAATATTATGTATAGAAAAAATACTGCAGTGATAAGAGGTTGTTTGTTCTAATGCAATGTTTTATTTCAATATAGGCCGGCGCTTTTGAAATCTACAAGCGGCCATCAGATTACAATTCGCGTAAGTGATTTATAATATTTTTTTTAAAACTTTGAAGTACCATCTTAGAACGATCTTACCTGTGTTAACTTGCAATTTATAATGAATGGCTCTCTTTTTTTTTCCAGAATCCGATGGCTCATCTTCACAAGCATCCATATCTAAGGTAATTTAATTTACATTTTTTTACTCCTTACGCGAATTAGTCATTGATTTTTGCAAATTCCATTGCAACTTAAGAAATTATACGATACTTACAAGTTACAACGCGTTCTTTTCAAATGGCTTGTGTGCTTTTAAATACATTTGAAGTGACGGTGGAGCAAACCCATCGCATTTAGGCAAGTCACCCCTTTCTAGTCCTGAAATGGAATCATCCATTTTTTGGATCAATAATTCCATGGATCGCGCCTTAGCTTAGCTTCCTAGCGCTGCTGGTGGGAGATCATACAGGTTCAATGTGTTTGGCTTCGCTTTAACGCTCATCAGAAAACCTCAGCCACGTTTTAACGATTGCATCAGCGGCTACACTTGTAAGCGTTCTCGCGACGCAGCGCCGTTTATAACGATTGTTTTTGGTAGGAATTGTTATTGGCAGACCCTGAAGGCAAGGTTAAATCGTTTTGTTGGTGCTACTAAAATTAAATTTTTGTGCGACCGAGTCTGGTCACGGGCTGCGGGTGCATCACTGGCGCTCAACTGTAATGGCAGACAGATATATTCTCTAACCTTTATTGTCGTTGGCCTGTATAAACTGTATATGCTAGTAGGCTGAATGACATACTGTATGTATGGGTACATGTTATTTATTTTTATCATTTCATGAACGCGTCTTGTATTAGAAAAGTAAAATGCTTTTTACAATCATTTAACTTCAGTGTTTTAAATTAAATTACTTTTTCATCTTACTTTGATTTATTTTTTGACAATCACATAATTTCTTTCGCCTACATATTTTCTTGTGTTATTCATATCTTGCTGCAAAATCTAAATAAGGTATCACTATAATCGTTCTGTAAATCTTAAATATTATTTGATGCTGCACGACTTTCGTGCTTTAACTCCATTATTAAAAATGATTCGAGCTATTATTTAATTTCTCCGTTTCTCTACAATATATTTGAACTTTTTTAATTTGCAATATTATGTTTTTTTTATCTCGGGTCATCCTGTTTGCATTAACTTTTTGTTTTTTAAATATAAAAGAAAAATGCGTAACGCCCCAGTTACAAATACGCCATCTATCATCTATGTAAATATTTTTTTTCGATGTATTTGTACTTCTGCATCCCCTCAAAATGTATGAATAGCGAAAATGAAAGCGAACGTTATCTTACCGAGTCAGGAAAGCTGCACAACCTTACTTGAGTAGAGCTCGACAATTCCATTTTTAATGTTTGACAATGACATTTCAGGAGAGCTGTAGCCTGACCATGAAGGAAGACAGCATGCCCCTGGTCGACTTGAACAGCAACGAGCAGGACGACGATGACCGGTGCGCGAATCCCACCGACTCGCTATCCGCCTCGGTCGTTACCAGCACTCTGCAGCACAGGTAGGCGTAACCAATCATATTGGCTCTATGGTTCCAATTTGTCCACGTGGCGCGACCGATCCAGGTTCAAACTCTCCCTGAAATTATCAGAGGACCCAGGCATCCTATATCGTGGCTACACTTTCAATAAAAAAAATATAGAACTAAAAATTTATTCGCTCGTTTAAATCGATTCTAAAAACAAAATCTGTGTTATATTTTCCGGGATGTATTTTTATATTTTTTTAGTCCCCAACATGTACGCGTAGGAACACATAATTAAAATAAAATAAAATCGATACGTTACCAGTTATTCTATTTAAATTTTGTGTTTCTAGGCGTACATACTGGTGATTGCTATCGTGCAAAGATTTCATCGGATTTTTCGTGCATCTTACTTTTATTTTATTTTGTTTTAATAAAAATTGAATTATCTTTTAACTAGCGCTTACCCCTCTGATTTGTTCCGTTTTTTGTGCTGGGGAATTGGGTTGCAAACGGGAAAATAAAGTCTTAATCTGGGATACCAGCGAACACAAAACTCCTCTTCAGTTCTTTCAACTGTACCAACCGTCGACTTCGTGGACGCTTACTCAATTTTTAATGCATAATGCATGTGTGATAGGCCCAACAAGGAGAGGAAGGAGATCCAGGTGGCCATCCGCCACCATCACCAGCGCAACGCCGTCTTGTCCAGGCTCAACTCGGAGCTGAACCAGGAACTGTCGGAAGTGATGGAGGAGCGAATCGCCCTGGAGATCCAGCTAGAACACGAGCTGTCCAAACCCTACTCTAGCTAGGGATCAGGATCAGCGTGTGGTCGTCTTGCCATCTGTCAGAAGGTAGAAAACACGCTTTCAATTATTCCTTGTTCTAGGTGCTCACAACTTGGGCGCTCCGGTACTGCTTGCGGGTGCACATTGTATTTATAATTGATAAATACTGTTAATTAAGAAGAAATTACAGTATCATTTAAGAAATTAGGTTTGGAAAGGTTTTGGCCTCCGTGGCTCAGTGGCTATGGTCATAGACTACTAAGCGGATCGTCCCGGGTTCGATTCCCGGCGCAGGCTTTCGTTTATTCGATTCTGTGGTACTGGAATGTGCCCCTCATATATCGCCACAGCGACGCGAGGGGTACAATAACCTCCTGTAGTCCTATTCACTACAGTGATCCGTAATAAAAAAAATTATCATAATACACAGTTACCCCAAACCTTAAATGTCACTTATATTACCTACTTTAATTTCTATACGAATTATTTTTCTATTTTCCTGTATTCCGATACATTGGTATATATATTGTCAATATTTTTTAATCCCATATATGCTAAGTTTTAAAGCGAACGCAACTGGAGTTTTCTATATTGTCGCGTTTGTTTCTTGCCGTTTAGAATGCAGCACGTTATTTCCACCATCACCAAGTACTTGAAGCCGGGTGGCCAGATTCTGTTTCGCGATTACGGTCGATACGACATGGCGCAGTTGCGATTCAAAAATGGTAAGCACCAATTTTTTTGTGTTCTTATGTATGGAAAATTCGATTAAGACAATTTTTAATGCTAATCTATGACAAATTTGACATTATTTTAGGTTATGGAGAAAAATAAATTGCGCGCGTACATTATTAATTAATTGAATATTAGTTAAAATCAAAACGATATCGTCAGGAAATTTGCTCTCTGAAAGATTAGGGAAATTTAAAAGAACTTGATTTTCACTTTTAAGCAGGAACTAGAAGTTAGAACTGAAAATGCTTTAATATATTATTTACATTAAAGCATTTGCTCGGCGAATCTTTGCTTGGCGAGCAACTTTTACGAACTTTTCAAGATGCCCGAGCAAAAAAGCTTGCCGAGCAAGATTCATGCTAATCCCGATCATCCTTTTACACTTAAAATGTTCGTAAAAGTTGCTCGCCAAGCAAAGATTCGCCGAGCAAAAAGCTCTAATATAAAATCAGTATAAGGACGATATTTGTGCGGC
>JAUJYS010005576.1:0-10957 GCA_033995665.1 Melogona broelemanni
AGCTGGAATAGCCAGACTGCAGGATCCACCCCTAAGCTCTGGACTCCCTAATGGAAGCTCAGGGTGACGCCAGTACCTAATGAATAAACGAAAGCCTGCGCCGGGAATCGAACCCGGGACCGTCGGCTTAGTAGGATTAAAATTCTCGTTTTTATGCATTTATAATTACGTATTAAATCCTATCCACTTTTGTATTGGCCAGAATTATTGTGTAATTTTGGAATTATTTTAAAACACCATGAAATTCCTTACGATTACATCTACGCATTTTCTATTACCTACGCATTTTTTATTACTAAAATATCTCTGAAAATACAAAAACAAACAAATGAAATAGTTCGTACTGTAAGGTTATTTATCGTCTATTGCATGACTTTTGCATGACAAGAATTTATGATAATTAGGAAATATATTTACATATATTTCCTAATTATCCTAAATTCTTGAATGGTAATGAAAAAAGCAATTTAACTACAAATTTTACAATTTAAACTTTGTTGCCGAAGTTGTTACTATCTTTTCAACAATTTAAAACATTAATCGACAGAATTTTTTTATAGTTTTCAAGTGGGACTTTTTTATTTTGTTATGTGAAACGCGTTTTTAGTTTTCTCAAAACTGATTACTTTTATCTGTTTTACGATTGGCGCCGCATTCACTATGCATTTTTTCCTCACCAGAAACGAAACTGGTCTGATCCATTGGGAAACAGCGCCCCCTGACGACGAACTCCGCCCTTCTGTTCCTGGCGGCTCCGCCAGCGAGGACGACTCCAGCCGGCTGCAATCCGAGCGCCTCCTGCACCACCTCAGCGCCGTCGGCCACCATGACAGCGGCACCCTGCACTTCGGCAGCCACGCCCCTCCGCCCCACCATCATGCTGACCCCGTCAACACCTCAGTGAAGGACCTAACCACCGACATTCAATGCCATGTGGCCACCGGCCTGCTGCGGGTGTGGGGACTCTGCGTGACTGTCAATCATCCATGGACCGCCGAATGGGAATCACTGGCCCGGAAAACCGTCCGGATGCTGCGGATCTACTGCCGGGTGTTGACGGGTGCGTCGCTCTTTGAGGAGGCGGTGGGGCTACTGGAGACATGGGTGCGGACTGGCCTGTTCGACGCTCCCCATCAGCACACCCTCACAGTGGCGTTTCACGCCATAACTGGAGTCTTTTCTGTGTTTCTCAAAAGCTTATCCGATGACAGTACAACACTTGAACGACGAGTGTCTATGGCTCGTCGGTTGGTATGTTGTCTTACCACGGTGCACAGACTCGTTCGTCGAACCTTCTGCTGGTATAGCGACCCCCTTGTGTTTGACTCCACTGGGCAAACAACGCGTTTTGTTGATCGTTATGTGCATGGTGCGACCAGGAAGCTAAACAATGGAATGGTATCCCGTCGATTTAGCCGAGTATGGCGCACCTTCTATAAGAGAATCGCCCACCTCTATTGTACAGCTGATTCCACCCGGGACCATCTGGCCACCAGCAGGTTGATGGGCGAGGTCCAGTCCAGAATGCAGCGGCTCGGTCTCCCTCTGTGTGAGCCCAGAAAGCTGGGTGAGAAGAGATACGAGGCTGAGCGAGTGATGCTAAAATCGCCGCAGAATCTTGACAGCGCAGTGATAATGTGGAAGGCGGAGATTGGAACTCTGGTACGGAAAGGCCAACTCAAGATTGTCACACGCATCGCCCTTGCTGTCCTGTATGCCCAGTTGAGTAACTACCAACTGGGCGAAGCAGTTGAGTTTGTGTACTGGCTGTTTGGTGGACCGCTGGACGGTTGTCCTGCAGCATTGGCCGTGGTGAGGACATTTGCGCGGGTCATGGCAGGCCACCTGACCACGGTCGATTCGACTTCCACCACAACATTGTATCCGTTCCATCATCCTCATCATTTCAATTCAGAGTCACATCGTGGCCGGGTGACATTGAACCCAGTCAGGGCCACACGGAGTATCCACCAGCAGGGCGTCGAGCGCCACTTCAATCAGAATGTGGCGGTGGCCCTGCTCCTGGTAGCTGGGTGCACCCGCGAGGCGGCTGCGCTGGCTGACCAGCTGGGTGACTGGAAGACAGCGTTTGTCCTGCGGGTGGTGGCACACTGGCCAACCGGAAGTACTATCGCACCCACTGCCAGTCTGGTGAGCGTGCTGTGTAAGTGGTGGTGGTCCAGCATGGACGACAGTGTCCAGCGGCGGCAACGACATGGCAGCGATGACCAATACTTGCCAGAGTCGAGACTGATTACCTCATCCACTTCCGGTCCGGACGAGCTGTTCCTGGTGGCCGCTCTGTGCCAGTTGGACGTGGTCGGACCAGTACTCCGTCAGTTGCTCAACAACATCGTGTTGCTGGTTCGTGGTCTCCCCCTGCTGGTTGATGAGGATGTGTACCTACCATGCCCACCGCCCTACTGTCCACAGCCCAATGAAAAAACTCTGAGACGCTCGGCCACCTTCAACGAGGGAAACATACGTCAGCGCATATCTGATGCCGTGCAGCTGTTTGCGCAGGTGCTGCGATCTTCAAATTGTGCAGTGGTGGCGGCCAGGACATACCTGTCCGAGCTGAGTGAGTTGTATGAGATTAAGCGTGGCTTGACTGGCAATAACAACAGAGAGTTGGGTGGGTCGTGGCCATTGGCGGATTTTCTGGAGATGCTTCAACATGTTGATCATGGCAAAGTTGAAGAGGCAGCGAGCGAACAGGTGAGGGGTGTGGCCAACACCCTCCGTGATTTTATCACTGTGTTGTGGTTCCTCAATGTCCGGGACAAGATGAACCGTCACCTGCGGAAGTTCAAAGCAGGGCTGGAGACGGGGGACCAGGCGGCCTGGACCGACTGTCAGGACACCCTGCAGTGGTCCCTCCACCTAATCCCCTTTGCTCGCTTCGCCGGGTGGGAGCTGGAGTGTCACAAGTTGATCGTGTCCGTGTTGCTGGAGGCGCCAGCCAACCAGCGGTCCAGTGCCGTGCTGGCCTACTGCTTCCCTGGGCCAGATGATATCCCACACGAGCTGGAGCACCGAGTGGTGCGTCTGGTTAACCGTTGGCGCACCACAGTGGTGAAGATCCGGGACACGCATGGGCGGAAGGTGAGCTCGCGGTCGCTGGCCACCATCCACCTGGAGCAATGCCAGAAAGTTCAGAACCACCTGGATGACTACCGTGTCGCTTTTGGCCACTTTGAAAGTGAGATCTTTGGTGAGGAGGTGATCAGTAAACGGAGGTGGCGACGTTTTGAGATTGAGGGGAATTATTTCGAGTTTCTGGGTCTGGTGCTGGATGTGGCCATCTTCAAGGATCTGCTGGACAACCCATCCGCTGCCAGCTTACCGCCTCTGCTGCCGGCCTACCATTCCCGACTGACTGCCCTCCACCTCAACTTTCCCATTAATACCACTGCCAACCTAACTGTACAGGAACTGAAGGAGGTTCTGGATGATGTGCAGGATGTTACTGGTAGACCTGCTAATGTCAAAAGATTAAATACCACATCGAGGCGATCTAGTCTCTTCCGTAGCACCAGTTTGGAAAATGTGGGCGCTAATTCCGCATTGAGGATGCCGAAACTGGTGATTGGATCGCCGGCATCGTCGATGAGACCACTGTCATTGTTACACCGTGCTCGCAGTTTGCCAATGCTGGATCAAAGTGGTCCTGCCACCACCACCACTATCAATCCAATGAAGCGACAGTCTAGTCTACTCAATCTGTGCCGAGCAGTTCCCACCGCCGACCTATCAAGAACGGACTCGCGACCACTGCACCACTGTGTGGACGAATCGGCAACTAGGTTGCTGATGTGGTTGTTACGCTGGGCGCAACGTGATTTAATAGGTGGATCATACTCTGCCGAGAGTCGCACAGCACCAAGGATGAAGGTGAAGGTGACGCTCGATCAAATCCTGTTTGCCATTGGAAGGCCGTTGGACGGTGCCACCGTTGATACTTTAATGCCACCATCACCTTGTAATGCCTCCACTCCTCTCAGTAAAGATATCCCAGTGGCACGCCGCAACTCAAATGCCTCTCCAGAATCGATTCAATCTGCAGCCATACATAAAGAGGGCGATCTAGTCTTATATCGGGAAGGTAAAGTGGTTTCGACGGCTAAACAGGTGGTCAGTGCTCTAGTCATTGAAAAGAATGTGACAATGCCTGATTTCCTTAGAAAAATTAGCCCCACTCTTGATCAGGCGCATGCCACTAATAACCAACACTTGTCTTCGGGTAGTTTAACCATCAGTGAGGATAAGAGTGACAACACTTCAAGGTGGTCCAACACGATGGACGAACGACTGAGCGTGGCACCTATCAGTGGTTGCAATACTCATGAGAACTATAACAAATTTGAGAGGACAAAAGTGGTGACTGTGCGATTTGAAACGGCGACGGTCAACGAATCTAATAGAATGAAATCGGTCAGCTGTGGTACTGGGTCACAATTTCGGATAAAATCTCGCGTCGATACTGGAACGCAGGTCAACTTGAGTGCGAATCATGATAATCAGATCCCTGGTAAAATTGATGTGGCATTCACCGGTGAAGCTGATGACACCCTCAATGATGTGTCTACCCAGGTAAGCTCAACTACCTCGTTCCAAAACTTCTCCAAACTTGGTGGTGTCCAACAATCACCCAGCAGCATTGTTGAACTTTTGGGCAAAAAACCTGAAATGAGTCACGTGATTAGTGGTGACCAATCGGAAACACCTTCAAAAATAGTGGAGAAACTGCTGGCATCGGCATTTGACATCACCAGAGTACCGCTGATCCGTTTGCCAGCTGAACGGGATCTCCATTCGCTTACTGTTGACTCTGTTGGCAAACAACACAAGCCGAATGCAGTCTTGCCACAATTGCTCTATCTGGAGCACCAAAACTCATTACCAACCAACGTGGAGCTGAAACCGGGTAACCAGCGTCAGTTCACCTTTCGTTCGCATCTGGAGATCGAGGCCTACGTGGAGAAACTCAATTGTAAGAGTAATCCGAAAAATAAGCAAGTATCCACGGCTCCTCCTGAATGCCTCGTCCCACCATTGATCAGACTGGAACCGGAAAAGTTACCGCTGGACCCGTATCTAAGCGAGTCAATGCGGGGCGGTGTGTCTGATCAGAGTAAAGTCCACTTCAAGGATGAACCACCCGTCCATATCCGCCGAAAACCATTGCGAGCTCAATCTGCCAACGCCGACAATGAACGTCAACGACCCAAAGTGGAGCAAACCGCGTCACAGCATGAGGAAAAAGATCGCAAGTCAGTTCAGCTTCGACAAAAACATGTTCGAAAAAATAATTCCGTCAACGCCGCTACCCAATACCAAACCCATCATATTCGGACGGAGATGGACAACGCCACTTCTCAGGGATTCGAAAAAGAGCATAAGGAGGTTGAACGAGAAAATGACGGTCAATCATGTTTGGAAAGTGTGGCGTCACGTGACTCTGATTCGAATGACGTTATGAAAGAATCTCGAAAGACGTTGAGAGTTGCCGATGTTCCGCGGAAATCCTACTCTGACGTCCACACAACCACAGACGTGAAGACGGTGTCAAGTGGATGTCAAACTCTAGTCAATCAGACCAGCGACGCCATCACCTCGCCCACCAAATTTCCTCTCGATGAAGGTCGCCGTGATGTGAGCATAGAGACTGTGATGATTCGCAAGGTCAATACCGGTGTCAACACTGACATACATGATGAGCAGTTTACTACTCAGTGGAATGTGGTGGAAAGCAATCGAAATGATGGTGGCCAAAAGGAGACTAACACTCCATTGCCAGCAATTAATACTGGAGATGTTGATAGAAAAGTTCTGATGTCAGTGGCTGTTAACAACAGAAGCTCGCAAACAGATTTGATTAAAGGTAAGATTATTTCTACTTTTGATTAAATTGCTGACCAATATACTGACAATTTTATTGAATTATTGAAATTTGGCAATGATATATGGAAGCAATATTATCGATTTTCCATTACGTAACACTTGTTTGAAAGTATACATTTGAATTAGGAGAATCTTTGCTTTATTCTTTAGTTTAAAAAATGTATCGAAAGCCAACAGTCCATTAGTACATATCAAACAAATGTTCAAATTACGAGTAAATAAAAAATACATATTCAAATAAATATTACGTATTAAATAAATGTTTAAATAAATAGTACATATGAAAAAAACAATCAAATAATTAGTTCATATTGAATAACTGCTCAAATAAATAGTACATTAGTAATAATAGTTGAGTTTTTTTTCTATAATTCAAACAAATATAAAAAACGTACAGCGCCGAAATAAAGTTGAGTTGATGTTTGCAAATGCCGCCGCTACTTAAAATAATAGAAATTTAGAAATGAATGATTTGATTTTGCGAGCTGTTCGACTAGTCACACTTACCGGCCATCATTGTCCGCGAGAAATTGAAGAACTAGAAAAATAAAATTTCATCTTAATGTACAGGTACTCGCAAAATCAAATCATTCATTTCAATTAACCTAACGTTTGACTCTGCGTGCAATGAGAGTTACACCTCCTATCTATTACAAATAAAATGATTGCAATGAATGCACAAATAAATCATCAGTTCTCTACAATCAGTGACCAATTTACAGACGCCTGCAAATTGTTAGCCAATTTCGTATCTTTTAAATTTATATTTTTAATTCTCAAATATTTAAAAATCACTAGTGATTGGATTTTTTAAATTTATAAATTTCCAATCGCTGTAGTGAATTTTACTACAGCAGATTCTATACTCCTCGTGTTGCTTTGGCAATATCTGAGGGGCACATTTTCCCCAGTGCCTCGAGATCGAATAAACGAGAGCCTGTGCCGGGAATCGAACAGGGGACGGCCCGCACCGCACACGATTACAATGCCGTCTGAGCTACGATGAATCATACTTGAAAGACTTGAAACACCATTAATCAAATGTCACTCTATAATACAATCGATGCATTCATTTTCTTTTAAATGCCACGTTAAAATGCATTTGCTTGCGCGCCTTCCAGCGAACATCGCTCGTAAACAATGTGTTCTCCAATTACTTCATCTACAAACAATAATACACCTGAATGCATGTAAAGGAGAGTCAATCGAGATAGAATGGATGATGTTGACTTTCGGTGAAACCCATGTCAGCATTGCTGAATTGTCAGCTTGCGAAAAAATAAAAAACATCATGTCCTGTCGCACAAAAATTTAAAGATCCCTTATTTCATTATCTCTCAATCTTCTAGCAATTTAATTCTTTTAAGCAATATCAGGAAGCAATATTGGATGACAAACAACGGTCACCATATTACATGGCTAATTCCTTGTGAATTTCAAAAGGCTTACGTTTTTTTCAGCCATAGAAGCAATCCTTCGCAGTTCAACGAGCGTGTCGCGACTTTTATTTGTATTTAATAAAACGTCCTAAATCCTTGGACGCCCCTAAAAAAAGGAACGAATTCCTTGGAACGAGACGCTCCTTTGCCGCTCCTACCCAACACTGAAAAAAGGGGTATTTTCGTCGCATTGGCAAACATATTCTCCCGATCGTAATTCTCCCGATTTTATTTTTTATTTTTTTTGAAATATAAGAAAATCTGACATTTTGTACGTTTGATGCTGGAAACCAAATCAGCTGACGCACGCCAAAGTCAAAACTTCCTGACGCTCTAAAATAGCGATTATCTCCAGAAGACATACGGCTCTGACGTCTGGAGATTCGCAACGCTGCGGGACAATCGCCTGTTGACACGAGATGTCGCCGTTTTCCCCAGCCCCAGCCAGCCAGGCAGCTTCGATACGACTTAATTAACCAGGAAAAACTGGGGCGGTTCGAAATGCGAGTGGTGGTGGTGGTAGTAGCCCTGGCATAATCGGGTGCCGAGTCGTGCATGTCAAAGGTGTTGATTTGCCGATAGAAGTCCTCCTCCCCCCCGCACGCGCAGAGAGCGAAACGACACGAAACCCCTATTCGAATAGCAACGGCGAGCGAGCGCTGCTATTTTGAAAATACGAGAGGCACGAGAGCGCAACCGATGTTACAGTTAAGATAGATGGTCGTCGAAATGTGTCAACATTTTTATGGGCGAACGTCATCGCTACCGAACATCACTTCCACCGTAAGTCATTTGTCGAGCTCTGTTCGCAAATATTAACGGCGACTGTCGCACAAGACACGTCCAAGACGCGAAATTGGTCAAGATACGAACAAGACGCGAAAATGGATTAAGCGACGGCGCAAGCAGCCCCGGAGGGACACAGGAACAGGGAGAAAAATATTAAATCGCCCACCACCTCAAACATTTAGCACCAGGAGAAATTAAACTAGTATTTTTGGGCGCGTGTTTCAACACGAGGCTCAAAGTGTTTTCCCTAAATGTCTCCAATTGTCCAATGAAATGCATGTAAATGCCACTCTGTTTTCACCCACTCGAATTCCAAAGAACTTTCAGATTAGGGCGAATCCCTCGAGATCGCAGATACTTTCTTCACATAAAAAAAAAAATAAACAAAGTAGAATTAAAATTCTTCGTGTTACCCAAGAACAAAAGTCAAATCAAAGATTGCATGCAAATGCCTCAAGTAGATAAGTAGTAGCGGAATTTGGCCAGCGTCGATGCGATAGTCGACAATTAATAAAGTGTACACGACTCCGCGCACCGCGATCTCATTGACGAAGGAAACCGGGGGCAACTAATATTGTCCCTCCCCTCCCAACTTCGAGGGGGTGATTTTGGTATATACATATATGGAATGGCCAAGGAGCTCGGCAACTTCCCTCTGATAAGGTGCAGGAAGTGGGCTTATCAGCTAGCAAACACACATACACACACATAGGCCACACTCTCAATTTTATCCGAGATCTCTGGCCCAACAGCAACAGCAGTTGGAGCGGCCCATTTCTATGAATCGATTCCCAGGCTTCTTCCCTCGCTCCGCAAATTAAGTTTGGTGGTGGTGGAGAGGCGAGGGCCGGGGGTGAAACGAGCTTGACCTAACCGAATTTAACGAAGAGGAGGGAAAAAGTAGAAAAAAAGACCGAGGTTCCTATCGAACGTTTCGCTGGGCGTTATCGCCAGGCTCCCCGCCGTCCCTCGAAAAACCCAAAAACGGTTGCTGGAAAAAGAGAAATTTAAAGTTCGAACTAACCAATGAAATTAAAAGCCTAGAGCCTCATTTCCCAAACTGCGCTGCCATTTCCCAGGGGCTCCAAGGCCACTCCTGGGAAATAAAATAAAATAATAAACTCCATTAAATTGTATGACACGGGGCTCCGGCATTAAAATTGGTAGCCTCTAAGGGGCTCCGCCATTATAATTGGTTCTAAAAAAAGCTCCGCTAGTCAAAAACTTTGGGAAACACTGGCCTAGAGTGATCACCCACGCCACAGTGGCGTCCTAACCAGAGACTTGGTTGAAAGCAGTGTTGTGTAAGAACGGAACGGAGAAGTTCCGTTCCTAGGAAGTGGTTTCTTTTTTGAAGAATTTAGGAACGCCTAGGTTCCTTTTCATTTTTGTGGAACTGGTTGCTTTTTCAATCGGAGAAACGAGAACTGGAACAGATTTCTTTTCAAAAGAACCCAGCACTGGTGGAGAGGTGCTGGTGGCGCAGCGGTTAACGTGTTCGCCTATTATGTCCGTGATCGCGGGTTCAATTCCCGACCAAGACATCCGGAATTTTTCGAACGAGAGAAATTTGTACACACGGCGTCCTACGAAATGGAAGTAAAGCCGTGGGACACGTGCCAGGTACACGCTAAAGATTCCCTAAGTAGGTCAGAAGCAGTAAAATAGAGTAGTAGCGGTAAAAATAGGGCATCTCCGTTCTTGACTGGTCATTTGACCCCCGCCGTAAGCTCCTCAGGGGCTATTTTTGCAGGTACACATTTTACTCGCAATTGTAAAACGCTATTTTTCATTCAGTTACCATCGCAGACGAATTCAACTTGCGCGGAGAGGTGAATTCGGGCGGGGTGGCGTCGCACTAAACAGGACAGTGATTGGTCGAGGTGGGCCAATGGAACCCGCGCTGCGACACTATTGATCGACGCCACCGACGGTCCTCGTCGCTCGACTCGGATCAGCGTGATGCTGCTAGAAAAATGCAATCGTGCTGCGATTCGGATTGCCATTATTAACCCACGCTCAGTGATGCCGATCCGAATGCCGCAACTTAGACGACAAAAAATTAAGGACATTATTTTCGTTAAAAAAATCTGGTAATGGAGCATCAATTTTTTTTTAAAACTCGGTACATGTAACGCCATGTGCTGCACACTTCGAGGTATCTCGAGCATCCGGCTCGCTTAAACATACACATGTATTTTAGTAAATTTGTCAGTCGATTTGCAGTACACGAATTTGCGCAACGTATCCCCCAGAAGCACAACGCCGAGGCGCGTTTACATTGAAATCTGTTCTGCCTGCCAGTCTCGTTGCCTTTCTGCAAGATCCGTATCCGTTCGGCGGATATCCGGCAAACCATGATCAGAATTTATAGGACCGGGGGCTGATCAACCATTGAGAGATCCAGTGCCACGTTTGGGTGTAAAAGGTGGGAGAGGGCTCGCTAGGGAGGTGTAATGTCCCAACGTTATTTTAATTTGATCTCAACTACATGTGAACACTATTTTTTGTACATCGTCGGCATTGCAGCGCAAAATACAAGATATCTTTAGGATACATAATTTCAAAGATGAAGCAATTCGTGAAAAATCGGAAACAACCGCAGTACTTTCCTTCACAGATACCAATTCATTGAATTCAACCCGGCGAAATCATCAATTTAACCCCTTACCGCAAGATTTTTTTGTTTTTTGTGCGGCCCCCGTGGTACAATGGCTTTGGTCATAGACTACTAAGCGGGTGGTCCCTGGTTCGATTCCCGGCAGAAGCAGTCGTTTCGACGAGCATTCGACGAGCTGCGGTACTGGTGTCACCCCTGAGCTTCC
>JAUJYS010005577.1:0-10957 GCA_033995665.1 Melogona broelemanni
GGGGTGGATCCTGCAGCCTGGCTATACCAGCTGCATCCCTCTTCCCTTCCCTGTCCCTCACATATCTCCATAGAGACACGAGGGTGCAGTAATCCTGTAGCTGTACCTAGGCACCACGGTAATTTAAAAACTAAATAAAAAATCGGCGTACGGTTTATTTTTGTGTGTATTTCTCCATCCGATATAATGTCTAAATATTTATTTCTGGCTAAGAAATAGTTCAGTTAGTGGAAATTAATTGACAGTCGAAGAATCATAAATCGACATTCGGGCCTAGAGCGCAAATTCCTCGGATCGAATCCCAATCCGACCGAAAATTGTCGACCTAACTCTCTACGGCCAATCGGCGCGTCACATGTCAGAAGATTTTCCCCGACTATCCCCAAGTTTTGGACGTTTATTCTTCACTTTTCCGGGGACAAAGTTCATTTCCCTGACCTTCGCTGACCTATCAAGGTGAGCATTAATCCTGTAAATGACCTCTCAGTGAAGAAGACAACTGTACGATATTGGTATCGCAACCAACTGAAGTACGACAGTCCCGGGTTCAATTCTCGGCTCGGGCTCTCAATTATTAAATACCGATGCACTGTTGTCACTGCGTCCCTCACATATTGCCATAGCCACACGAGGATGCGACATAAAAATCACCGAGAAAAACTGATTAAACGTAAATAAAATCAGCGATTTTAAAGTCCGATAGTAAGACACTTTTAATCCGTCTTGTTTCCTCTGTACCTGACGGATTAAAACGGAATTAAACGGATTTAAACGGAACTGGAACGTGTTCCTTTTCAAAAGGAACGATCTCAAACCTTTACTTCACCCGACTCGTCTATGTAATTGAGTAATTGAGAAAAACTGATTAAACGTAAGTAAAAAATCAGCGATTTTAAACATCATTCAATTTAAGACACTTTTAATCCGTCAGGTACAGAGGATTGAAAGTGTCTCTACTATCGGACTTTAAAATCACTGATTTTATTTACGTTTAATCAGTTTTGCTCAAGTAATTCTACATCTGTCTCTGCGTGTATTTTATACACCAACGTCGTTTATAAAAATCACCGATGATCAAACAAACAGTGACAAGGAAACAAAAAAAAAATCGACAATTTGCTTCGAGCATGTTTAGCGCGACATAACACTGCAACGATACAGCGACAGTTTCGATTGAGAACGGTCACCATATGTACAACATAAACAAACTTGACATCCCAACTTGACGGTCAAAAGCTGATAGATTACAGCTTTTGAACGACGAGCACAGATCAGCTACTTGGTTTTGATGCCAAGTCTATAGGACCCCGGAAACGTCTATTCACGGGGGAACCGTCGTGTTTTGCGGATCCTCGATTAAATTAAACGACAGGCCCAGCCATTACGATGCAGGCCTAAAGTTCAAGGCAGGCTAATTTGTAATTGTCCGGTGAAAAATTTCAGGCCAGGGGCGTAGGGGGAAATTGAGATTAATAATTTATTAATTCGGGTTGTTGCAGATAGAGGCTCGCCCCTGACAAGCAGACCTACTCTAACAAATTAATAGCGTCAAACACATTTGAGTGTGCGCAGTTCAGATACATGTACAGTACTCGTAAGTACATGTACAGTACAATAGATTTAGCGACTAGTTTATCTAAAAAATAATGCACTTGCTACCTACAAAAAATACTACGAAAATTGGAAACCGTTGAACAGATTTTGACTGATAGTTTATTCATTTTATAGAAAGCTTCGTAAAATTTATATCATAATTTTCCAATTTCGAAGAAACTGTTTACAGCATCCAGACACCAAGACTAAAAGAACAGCAGAAATTTGACATCTTCACTCAAATAACGGAAATGCAGTATTTATAATTTTCCTACAGTCAATGACCCTACAAATATAGTTACGTTGGAAACTGTTTAACCAATTTAAACGTATGTATGAAATTGAGAAGATATTTCTCAATCTTTTCTGATCTGTATTTCTACATCTGTCTCTGCGTGTATTTTATACACCAACATCGTATGTATGAAAGCCAATTCAAATAAAAATTGATATAAATTAAATTGAAAGTCAAATTCAATGTAAGGTTCTATTTTTTACGTTAAGCAACGTCTTCTCAATCTTCTCAACGTGAATAAACCGCCCGTACAGCAGGGTAGATTTAAAAATGAAAACTCAAACGAATAAATCATTTCAGGGCTCCCAGGTTCAAAACCCAACATGAGAACTCCGCCCACTTCAATGTTCGATCGTTATATTACCAACCCACGTCGCATTTTACCAACTCACGCCTACCCAGTCACATTATATTGAGGAGCACCTCATGCGCCGCCAGACGGTTATAATACCACGACGATATTTAAATTAAACTCCCACCCGGATTTGAACTTGCGATCATCACGACAGTTACGCGACGGTAAACCATCCTTTTCAAGACAGCCGTGAGTCTGAACATAAAAAAAAAACGTTCGACCTGACCAGGAAGCGATCGCCAAACGACAGGTTCACTATCTCCTATTTAAATAAATGGAGTCACTGTTTGTTTCCCCCCTTCCTTCCATTATCTGTCATTGCAGATGGGGGACCCTTGCAGATATATTTTTAGCCCGCTCAAAGGTTACTACCATCACAGATAAACACGTCACTCTAGCATCACCGATACTGAAATCACCATTAACGCAATCCTATTGACTCGACGCGCCACCTAGTGGATCCACATACCAGCGAGTTAAGTCATTCTAGTATCCGCCTGTCTTCTAAATAACGCATTACTCGGTCAATTTAGCCGATGTGACCCTACATAGATGAGTATTGGGACCGGGATGATTAAAGGGCGTTTTTGACATCTTTGAAACGTTAGAGATGGAGGTGGTGTCCTACCTGTATCCAGGATCCGTCCGCGGAACAGTTTTTCGATGATGGTCGGGCAAAACAAACACAAAATCCGAGACACACACACGACACTTTGGGGGCGGCGAAACAAAACTCAGAACGGCACACCCTCCATAACAAAATGGCGCATTCTCGTGACGTCACTAACCGGATGTGACGTTGTAACTGGCTGGGAGTGGCGGCGATACTGTCGCCGACGCGGTAAACGATCACCAAAACAAATATAAAACCAAACTTTTTTATCAGTTCAAATTCGCGGATTTTGATTCGCGTAAGCGGCTTTGATTTTAATCCTGCAATGACGAGAAGTTTAGCGAAAGAGTCCGACGAACTTTCTGACTTGGTGCTGTCGCGCAAAACAAACACCTGGTTGAAAATCTGAAAACTCGCGCGCTGCGCTGAAAATCGGGGACGACTCTGTGACGTCACCGGATGTGGTGGGACGCCGGTAGGGTGCGGCGACGGTGAAAAAAAGCTGTCGCCGACACGCTCAATGAAATTGAATAAATAAAGTTTTTTGACGCCGATTTAATTTAGCGAATTACGTTGATGTTTTATTTTTATTCCAGCAGTGCTGCGTCTTTTCGTCGAGTTTGGCGAAATTGTTCGGAGTGTGACGGAGGGGGCGCGGTGGTGGTGGTGGTTACAAAATTTTAATTGTGTCGCGGGCGCCCGGTTTTTCGCTTCTGCTTGTCGACCTTTTCTAGGCCATACCAAATTTGGTAAACTTTTCCTTACCCCGCGCGCGTTTGAAACGCGACTGCCTCTCCGCTCTCTTCCTACGAGATCTCTCATCTCGCGTTTCGCACCACGTTTTTATACCGAGACCTTTTCCGTCATGACGAGGGCCGACCATTAAATTCTGGAATCGTATCATCTCCATTAATTCATTTACTACATAATAATATTACCAATTTTTTTTCAAAATGGCACTTTTATTTTTCTAAACGCAATTTGGTTGTGTTCTAACATCAATTAATTAAACTTTTATCAATTTGATTTCATAGATTGTATGCTCGACCCTTTCTGGTATGTCGCGCCCCGTTTAATGCGGCTGAATGAGAAAGTGCTATTTGAGCACAGCAGATTTGGGGGGTGCTGGTTGTCGATCTTTCTGCACAGATGATTTTTAGTCGTGACGTCACTTTTTATCGACTTGGTTTCCTTGCTGTCATTTGTTTTTGGTATTATTTTTTGTTATTATTATATCTGAACTTTTTAAGGAATTGGTTTATTTGAGAGGATGAATTGTGGGAATTGATTTATTACGATCCTATGTGGATATCGTGATTTTTTTGTTTTTTGTACACGTATACTCTCAATTATTTGGAGTCCGTTTTGAGTTTATTCGATGGTTTACAATTTTTTACCGGCTGAATTTTTTTATATATACACCGGTAATTGAAATTTAGAAAATAAATTAATTCATTCGGCATAGAAATGTTTCGAATCCATAACCTGCGCTCCTGAGTTTTTCATCAATCATATCTTTTGTTTGTCTTTTAAAAATAAGGATAGGCATACAAGGTCAGTACAGCACCTAATTGATAATTACGGCTATATTTCTATATATGCCTCCGTGGCGCAATCGGTTAGCGCGTTCGGCTGTTAACCGAAAGGTTGGTGGTTCGATTCCACCCGGTGGCGTAATTTTTTTTTTAAAACATGTTACGATAATTTCTGTGGCTGCGGTGCAACGGTCCCGGGTTCAATTCCCGGCGAGGGCTCTCGTTTATTCAATCAAGGTGTACAAGTGACCATGTACCCCTCATATATTATCGGAAGAACACGAGGGGTTCACAATCTCCTGGAATTATATTTTACCCCATTTATATAATTTCCCTAATAAAAAATTAAATATTAGAAATGAATGCTACACTGAAAAAGCTAAAACCAAAAGTAATGGTTAACAAAATAATAATTTAAACAAAGTAATAATTTATAAGCAAATTAATAATTCGAAGAAAATAAATAAAAAATAATTAATGAAATATCATTTTATTGGTAGCAATAAAATAAGTGCCTCCGTGGCGCAATTGGTTAGCGCGTTCGGCTGTTAACCGAAAGGTTGGTGGTTCGATTCCACGCGGGGGCGAATATTTTTACAAATTATTATTACTGTTTCAATTGAATATCTCCATTAAATATAGCTTAGCGTAACTAAATTTTGCAGAAATAAAATATCTTCTAGTCTAATTAATTAAGCGATCAAGTTAATTGTTGCTTCATAATCATAGACTACTAAGCGGGTGGTCCCGGGTTCAATTCCCGGCGCAGGCTTTCGTTTATTCGATTGTGTGGTACTGGAATGTGCCCCTCATATATCTACACAGCGACGCGAGGGTTACAATCCTGTAGTGTTATTCACTACAGTGATCCGGAATAAAAAAAATAATTTGTAATCATAATTTGTACTTATAATTTGTACGGCCGTTTAGTCCAGTCGATAATGCTTCCGAATACGGTGCGGACGGTCCCGGGTTCGATTCCCCGCAGAGGCTCTCGTTTATTCGACGAGCCGCGATACTGGTGTCACCCCTGAGCTTCCATTAGGGACTCCAGAGCTTAGGGGTGGATCCTGCCGCCTGGCACTACCAGCTGCCATTCCCCATCCCTTCCCTGCCCCTCACATATCTCCATAGAGACACGAGGGTGCAGTAATCCTGTAGCGATTAGCACTAAGGTGATTTAAAAATAATAAAAATAATGATTGTCAACGCGAAGGTGCTCCAATGACGTCACCGATAAACAAACGCGCGCAAGTCCAAAATTGACACCCACGACAACAGGGAACAGCTTTCTCGTTACGTCACACAGCGGTTTCCGATTAAAGTTGTGTAGGAGCAAAAATCGCAAAACCACAAAACTCGTGCACAAAACAACACTCCGTGTTTGGCTCGCGTCCTCGCGCGGCACCGAAAAAACAAGTTCATCAATTTGCGCAAAATGTTACGACACATTTGACGTTAGGTCAATACTATTGCTCATCGTTAGCCACCAGCAAAGAGTGGCTTTAATTACATTGCGCAATAAGTGTGCACGTGGACCCAGACCGGCTGTCATTGCTTTGGACGACAAACGGCTGGGTTTGACAAACTTTAACACACTTTTGACGGGCGGAAAAAAAAAATAATGCAGCAGCTATTTTTTTTTCTTAATTTTAATTGTAAACTTATAATTACAACCACAATCTTACAAGGCGGCGATAGCTTTCAGTCTTTGGCAAATTAAATGTCAGTTTCCCGTTGGAATAGATTTTCTATGGGTAACTAATTAATGAAAAAATATATAAATTATTCTACGTTTATTGGCAATCAATGATCGTCATCACCGAAGTAAATATCACAACAGAATATTCTGTACCCCTCTAAACGCTTGAGTAATCGTGGAGGGGTACATTTTCACCAGTACCTCAGGATCGAATAAGGAAAGCCCGAGTCGGGAATCGAACCCGAGATCGCCGCACATATGGCGATTTTACTATTTTACAATGATAATTTTTATATTCATATATGGTTCAGTTTCCCTGATTTTCCCAGACCAAAATCGAAAAGTTAGTATTAAAATAAAAATGTCAATTTTTTACGCAATTTTTCCTGAACTGTAAGATTTTTCCTCACAGAGTATAGACCCTTTTTTTATTATTTTCGCGTCAAGTCAAGTCAAAATTACTGACACAATGACACTTTAAAATATTTTATTTATAGAAATAATAAAAATAACAAACTGTTTCCAAAGTGGGAGTTACATTATGCGATTCCATCGTCAACCCCGGCTAAAAAAAAAAAAAAAAAAAAATACATATCCCCCAGGAAATTAAGGGAAAAAAAAGGTTTAAAAAAATCATACGGCTTTACACAAAATATAAATAATCCTATCCTATTTAGCGTCTAGCGCCTTGTTTGAGCCAGAGAGCGGACTTTTTGACTGAACGCTGCGGAGCGCTCTCTTAATTTGAGTGGACGGCAGTGACACTACGCGAGAGCGCTACATAGCGCGAGTGCAATGCACGATTCAGCGCCATCTATTGCACAAATAATACAACTTCCTGAGTATGAAGCCTCATAGGAGACTAACAAAAAACGTTTCGTGAAGCTGGATCCATTGGATCCATTTGGCCAACTTTTGTGACGCTGAAGCCAGGCTCGACCAACTGGATGCATAATGTAAAATTCACTTTGAAAATTTGTGGCGACTATTTCGATCACCAGAGCTTTCTACAAAAACGTTAATAAAATATGGATAACGTGAAATATGCATATATGTGAGCACATCAAAACTTTTTGTAAAAACTAATTTTTTTTGTGAAAATGAAAAATGAAGGGAAAAAAATATCACAACTTTCGCGACACTGTAGGAAGAAGGTCGACTTCCAAAATCCACTTTGAAAATTTTTGATGACCATTTCGATCACCAGCGCTTCTGTGAAAGTTTATAAAATATGGAAAACGTGAAATATGCATCAATGTGAGCACAGCAAAACCTTTTTGCAAAAATTAAAACATTTTGTAAAAATGAAAAAAAGGGAAAAAAATTATCACAACTGCACTGAAGCAAAATGCTCGACAAACTGGATTTATTATGTAAAATCCACTTTAAACTTGTAGTAACTATTTCGATTACCAGCGCTTTCTGCGAAATCGCTAAGAAAATATGGATTACGTGAAATATGCACAAATGTGAGCATCAAAACTGTGTGAAAATTAAAAAAAGTCTGTAAAAATTAAAAAATTTGTGTGAAAATTAAAAACAAATGGGAAAATTAAATATTTTTAAAGGTTTTTCCTCTTTTTGTGGAAATTAAAAAAATAAAATAAAAATAAAATATTTTTGTAAAAATTAAAAAAAATGGCGAAAATTACAAAGTTTCTGTGAAAAAAATGGAAAGTAAATGAAAAATTTATCACAAGCAGGGTTTTTCTTTCCGGGTGAAATAAAATAAACTGAGCTGTGACTTCTGCGTGGCACTTGAGGGGGGTTGAACACAAGGATCGTCCAAATAAGAACGTCGTTACGTACGTCGTGAGCTTCGTCGGATGATAACGTCCGGCGCGGCTTTTTTGGAGGGTCCGGCGGGTCGTCCCCGTCTGCGTTTCTTTTCCACCGGCTCGCCGTTCGCATCCAGGACGATCGGCTCCGGCGGTTGCTCTGGGAATAAAATAGATTCGTGTGTCAAAATTGGATTATTGTAATTCAAAATCAAAACGGTACGGCCGTTTTGTCCAATCGGTAATGCTTCCGACTATGGTGCGGACAGTTCCGAGTTCGATTTCCGGCAGAGGCTCTCGTTTATTCGACGAGCCGCGGTACTGGTGTCACCTCCGAGCATCCAGGAGTCCAGAGCTTAGGGGTGGATCCTGCAGGCTGGCTACACCAGCTGACATTCCCCCTCCCTTCCACTCACATATCGCCATAGAGAGACACGAGGGATAGTAATCCTGTAGTGACTAGCACTACAGTAATTTATATAAAACTCAAAATTGGATTATTTTAATTCAAATCCAAAATTGGACTATTTTGTCTTTAATTAATGATATTTTTTTAATGAACAAAATGTTCACAAGATAAAAAAATTAAACTAATATTGAACTTAATTTGACGAAGTTTTAAATCAAAATAATGATCATTTCCATTAACTTACTAATGATTATCATATTTTTTGTAGGGAAAAGATCCGGAATGCGCAGCTGCACGGCCTCTGTGAGGCAAAGGCCACGCTGTGACGTCATGTTCGAATGAAGTTGCAAAAGTATAGCCTGTCCTCGGATAGGCTCAAGCCATAGCTGTTCCATATTTCTGAAGTGTTCGTAGGATTTTATTGTTCCATATTTCAACCAAGAGAAAACTTACCGGCACTCGTACTGGGTTGTGGATCAAGATCGACCGTCGTAGCCGACGTGGCTGCTTCCTTGGGGGCGTTCTTCGTACTACTAGCCGCCCTGGCCAAACGTTTCCGCCAGTGAGCTCTCTTACGGGTCGATCGCAGGTTCGATTTGTACTCGGGTTTCCTAAAAAACCAATGCAAACAGATGCAGTGTTGGGTAGTAGCGGAACGGAAAGTTCCCGTTCCTAGGAACTGGTTCCTTTTTTGAGGAACGGAGAAACGCCTAGGTTCACTTTTATTTTTGAGGGACGGGAACGGGAACTGGTTCCTTTTTTCACCGGAGGAACGGGAACTGGTTCCTTTTCAAAAGGAACGAACCCAACACTGACGAGGGTGCAGTAATCCTGCAGTGCACTAGGCACTAGGGTGATTTAAAAAAAAAAAATAAAAATAAAAGTTCCTCGAAAAAGGAACCAGTTTCTAATAACGGAACTTCCCAACAACTTCTATTATAATATATCCGTAAAAAATGCCAAAAAGTGAAAGCTACCAAATTAAAATAATAAATTATTAAATAAAAAAAAAGTCACAAAAAATAACTGACCTCTCCACAATCACGTTGCTGGGCTCGACTTTGGGCGGGTTAGCCGACAACACGGCCGGCCAGAAGAAGACGGAGGCCACCCGCTGGAACAGCATCTGGTACGCCTGCGCGTCGCTCACCTCGGCCACCCCCTCGTCCGGCGCCGAACTGGTGGACGCCCTCGTCTCCACCACATTCCTGGACGCGGCGGCCCCCGCCGGATCGCCCAACGGGCTAAACTGCCGGACCCTCAGCATGCAATGCTTGACCCCGGGCCGGTTCTGCAGGCACTGGGTCACTCGGAGTATACGCCGGAAACCGTCCACCGTGGTCCAGGTAGGTGGCAGTGGCACCATGCCGGTGGTGCCGGCCGGCTGCGGCTGGTCACTTCCGGTCGCCAGCTGGTCATTTCCGTTCGTGATATGACCATTTCCGGTCTGCGGTTGGTCATTTCCGGTGTTGTAGTGACCGCGCAGCAGGTTCTCGTAACCGGAAACCACCGTGTTGTAGTCCTCGCCATCCAGGTCCAATTTGGCTAGGGGCAAGCAAATTATACTGACAAAAGTCTACAACTACACATGCAAAAATTCGAATCCAAACTCCCGACTTTTTCCTGACTTTCCAGGTGAGGAAGAACCTGGTCGAGACAAGATTGTTATACATTTTGCGTGCATTTGCAGTTATAATCTGTAATTACCCCGGGTGACCGGACGCCCAATCCGTTTCCTCGGACACAGGGACATGAAATATTCGTCCAGTTCGCCCTCCACCGGATGCTGAAAGTCGTTCTTCCGTTCCGCCTTGTTCCTGGGCTTGTGACGCTGCAGCTTCTTGATCAGGTCGTTTAGCTGCAGGTTGGTCGAGCTGGTCAGGCGGGTGGGGCTGATCTTGTTACGGGCTGGCATCTCGGCCACGCGCTGAAACAAGATACAATGATTTCTGTTGGTCAGTGCACAGTTCACCCATCCGTCCCAGATGGCACAAGCCGCGGACTAAATATATTTTATTCTATTCCGCTGCTGTCGCTTGGATTTAACTATCCAACAAATGAAACTTTCGCGTATTTAAGTTCAAATTTACGCGTATTATCATTTTGCATATTTAATCGCAATTTCGTTCATCTGCCTCGTTCCGGTTCGGCGATTTAAACCTCATTTAAATGCTCATAAACCTTCAATTATACCAGAGATGCACATTGAATTAATGTAGAGACTAATACAGCTACGACTACTTAGCCTTCTTGGCTAGGAATTAATAATGAAAAAAATTCGTGCATAATTTGCACTGACAAGATTGGTATGAAATTCGTACTGACGAAGAACGGTTTTCCCTGATTTTCCCTGGCCAATATCAAAAAAATGTTGGCCTTTTCCTGATCAAAATTTAAATATTCTTTAGGTCACGCGGGAACATACTAAAGTAGTTTTACTAAAAAAAATAAAGCTTTATTGGAAAATGGTTTTCTTCGCTGCTTAAAATGCCATGATAAAACATCAGAAAGCAGTCTATGTGAGGGCAAATGTGCTAACACAGTAAGGATTCAGGAAAAGTTTTCTTAAAAAATTGTGACTCAGAAGAAAGTAATTATTATTTTTTTTTTTTTTAATCACTGTAGTGAATAACACTACAGGAGGTTATTGTACCCCTCGCGTCGCTGCGGCGATATA